>BDSI01000160.1:54289-243379 GCA_003117195.1 Eudorina sp. 2006-703-Eu-15 | reverse complement strand
TGGCAATGGTGAGGTCCACGCGGCTCTTGATGGAGTCCATCACCTCCCGCACAGTGAGCCCGGGTAGCCCTCGAACTCGGAGGACACGTCCCCAGCATGAACACGGCCTTGCATTGCTCCTGGGGTGGTGGGGGAGAGGGGCGGGCGGGTGGGGGCAATGCGGTGGGCTGTGGTTGGGGTGGGGGGTGGGGGGTGTTTCCAGAGGTGGACTTCGGACTCCCCTCCCCATCCTCTCCATCCTCCTCCTCCTGCCCCTCCTCCTCCTGCCCCTCCTCCTCCTGCCCCTCCTCCCCCTGCCCCTCCTCCTCTTCCCCCTCCTCCCCCTTCCCCTCTTCCCCATCCCCCTCCTTCTCTTACCCCTCCTCCCCCTCCTCCCCTTCCCCTCCCCTCCTTCTCTTCCCCCTCGTCCCCTTCCCCTCCTCCCCCTCCCCCTCCTTCTCTTCCCCCTCCTCCCCCTTCCCCTCCTCCCCTCCCCCTCCTTCTCTTCCCCCTCCTCCTCCTTACCCCCCCTCTCCTCCTCCCCCCCTTCCCCCCCCTTCCCCTCCTCCTCAGTATCAATGTGTCTACCAATTTCCTGTATCCCCCTCCTCCCCCTCCTCAGCCAGGGCGATCCAGTCCATGGGTGTGCGGGTGTGCGGGCGCCTCACCTTGAGGTTGATGAAGTCCCGGCAACTGAGCTTCAGTGCCGCAGAAGACGTCAGGAACTGCGGCAGGGGCGGGAGGGGGTGCGGACGCGACCCAGGGTGTGGGTTGAACGGTTGGTGGCGCTGGTGGTGGTGGTATATACAAAAAATACGAAAACGGCGCCGTGTGGGGCGGCTGAGGAAGGGACAGGAGCCGTCCCTGATCCCCTCTGAGTCTCGGCGAGCCTACCAGCCCAGCCCAGCCCAGCCTAGCCTAGCCAGCCGGGCCCGGCCCGCCCACTGTCCGTGCCCCCCGCATGCAGTACCGTACCGTATTTGTCGTACCTGAAGGACAGCCAGCGGCAGGATGGAGCTGAAGAGGCTGATTTGGTCGTGCATGGGGTTGGCGTGCATGAAGTCCACGATGGACTTGGAGTTGGCGATGGCGGAGATGGCGTGTGCGGCGATGAAGGCGATCTGCCCGGAGCCGCGTGGGCGAGGTTGAGGGGGAGGGCGGGAGGTTGGGGAGGGAGGGAGGTTAGGGAGGGAGGTTGGGGAGGGAGGTTGGGGAGGGACGGAGGTTGGGGAGGGACGGAGGTTGGGGAGGGACGGAGGTTGGGGAGGGACGGAGGTTGGGGAGGGAGGTTGGGGAGGGGGCAGGGCGGCTGAGAGGGCGAATGCGATGGGAATCGGCGTCGTGTGGGTGGGTGGGTGGGTGGATGGGTGGGTGGATGGGTGGGTGGGGTACAGAAAATTGGTGTGGACACGTACAACCTCCGCGGACAGCCAGAGCAAAGGTCCGGTGTGTGTGTGTGTGTGTTAGCAAGGAGAAAAGCTGAGCCGCGAATAAGCAGAACCGTGTCCAGCAATGCAACCGACCGTGTGTGTGTGTGTGTGTGTGTGTGTGTGTGTGTGTGTGTGTGTGTGTGTGTGTGTGTGTGTGTTGGGGGGGCAGAATGTCGTGGGACGTGCCACTGCGGGGGCTTGACATGCCCATGCGCCATGCCGTACGGAGTACCGTATTCCACCCTCACCACCCGACGCCATGCACCACCACCCGGGGCTGGTCTGGGCTCGCTCGGGCTTCGCTGGTCAGTCGCGGGCTGTTTGATCCACCACCAGATGCTCTCGAGATTCCGCCGCCCGATTATGAGACTTGTTGTCCTGAAGGCATGATGGACTGCGCAGTCTCTCCTCTCCCCCATCCTCCGACCTCCGGTCCGGCAGTCAACGCCAAGCTCGCACAAGCAGCACACCCAATCGCACACCAGGTCGGTCATCAATCGCACACCCACAATCCCCACAATCCCCACACCTTACATGATGTGTTCCGGCCACACGCTGCGCCATGACCACGCTGCGGTCGACCTGCCCACCTCCCCACCCGGGTGACGCGGAAGGACTTCCGGAGCCGGGGCACTCGGGTCCGTCCTGGGGGCCCAACGCGACCAAAGCTGCGGCCGGCCGGCGTGGTGCCCCCGGCCTGGATGCATCGCCCGGGACCCCCCCGCCTGCCATCACCTCCGTCCCCCCATGCAACCGCACCCCGCCCACCGCCCACCGCCCACCCTGCCGCCCACCGCCCACCGCCCGACCGCCCCACCAGCGGCACATATGTTGCGATGAACTGCAGCATTGTGAGCACCACCAGGGTCTCATGCATCGGCAGGCGGCGGCTGATCCCGGGGCCCAGCTGGTACCGGAGCTTCGTCAGCTGGTGCAGGTATACCAGGAACAGGGTGCCGTGCTTGCGCCTACGGGGGGCAAGGGGCGGGGGGGGCCCGGGGGAGGGGGGAGAGGGCTCGGGCGGGGGCCCGGGGAGGGGGGGAGAGGGCTCGGGCGGGGGCCCGGGGGAGGGGGGAGAGGGCTCGGGCGGGGGCCCGGGGGAGGGGGGGAGAGGGCTCGGGCGGGGGCCCGGGGGAGGGGGGGAGAGGGCTCGGGCGGGGGCCCGGGGGAGGGGGGGAGAGGGCTCGGGCGGGCAAACACAGAGTGCGCTGACTGGGGGGCGGGGTCGCAATCAAGGAAAGGGTGGCCGCAGGGGCCAGGTTAGGGGCGGAGGGAGGGCCATTCTACCCAAGCTCGGAGACTTTTCGCGTTTTTGCCCTATCTTTATTGACAAAGGGGCGGAGGAGGCGCCTGGAAAGGTGGTCAGAGCCCCTGCCGTCCACCCACCCACCCACCCGCCCACCCATCCACCGCAGTGAACCCTAAAACCCACTTCAACCTCCCCCTAACCTCTCAATAGCCCATGTAGCTCGACCCCGGGGGCGACACTCCAGCAGGCTGTCAACGACGACGCGTCAAGAGCTCACGGCCGCCCGGTCCATTGCCTGGCCGCCTGGACGCATCGTGACCGCTCCCCCCTCCTATCCTCACCCTCGCCCCACCCTTACCCCAGAGCGTCGGGAAGGGCAGCCTGCCCCGCCCTCACAGCCCGCAACACCCTCACAGCCCGCCCCACCCTCACCAGAGCATCGGGAAGGGCAGCCACAGCGGCAGTGTGTTGAAGGCGGCCCACGTCTTGAGGAACACCGTCATGCGAAACTTCTTCTCCAGCCGATCAGCTGTGTGTGCGGGATGGGGTGCGGTGGGATGGAGTGGGGTGGGGTGGGGTGGGGTGGGATGCGGTGGGGTGGGGAGAGGGTGTTGGCCGCAGCGGTTGGAATGGTGAGAGGCCGGGGTTCGCGAATGGCACCCGATCGCCCAACTCCCCGTTCCCGTTTCTTTCCCTGCCCCCTCTCCCTTAGACCCGAGCCCGCCTACCCTGCCCTACCATACCCTTGGCCCTACCCCTACCCCTACCCCTTACCCCCACCCCACCCGAGTACATGAGCAGCTGTCTGAAGAGGGTGGTGGTCATGACGCTGCAGGTGGATGTCAGTCGCATCCACAGGTCGGTGTCCTGAGCGGGTAGGCGGAGGTGGGCGGGCCGGGAAGGAGGGTGGGGGAGGAGGGTGCGGAGGTGGGAGGGGAGGTAGGAAGGGGGATGGGAGGGGAGCCGTGGGGAATATACGAACTTGGTAGAGATTGTCAAAGCGGAGGGGCGGTCTCGATGTCTTGATTAACAATGTGATGGAAGCGATTCAAGAGGTATGGCCTGGCCAACGTCCACGAATGGTGATGACTGCCGGGAGCAAAGTACTGGCGGATGGCAGGGCGGGCTAGCCGTTGGGAGAGGGGATGGCGATGAGGGAGGAGGGGCCCCTGATCAGGGCCATCAAAGCGATGTCGACCCTTGGAGTTGTCCTTCATCGCGCTCTTGGGGGGGAGGGGGGTAAGAGAAGGCGGGGTTATGTACCCCTCCGAACGGGATATCCGGCCCCTCCCTCTCTTATCATCCCTCATCCCTCACCCAAACACGTCCCGGGCACTCAACCCCCTCAAACCCACCACCCGACCATGGAGACGGGGGACCCCACCCTCCGAATCCCCAACCGCCGAAAGCCCCGGCTGCAGGGCCCCCGCTCCTGCAGCCGCCTACTCGCTCACCTAGCCACGCACGCACCCACCTCCAATAGATCCGCAAAGCACCGCCGTACATCGTCCATGGACAGGAACCGAGAGCTGCCGTACTCGTGCACCTCCTTATTGCTCACGCTGGAAGGCCCGCCCAGCACCGCCGCCAGGCCCCCGGACGCCACCTGCTGCTGCGACCTCGACGTCTGCTGCTGCACCAGCTGTAGCTGCTGCTGCTGCTGCTTGCCCGCCGCGCCGGCCACTGACCCGTCCTCGCCCTCCGCGCGGCTGGTCGTCGTCCAGCGGCCCGAGCCGCTGCCGGGCTTAGAAGCGAGCAGGGACGCCGCGGGCGGAGGAGGCGGGGGCGGGGGCCGCCCGCCCGGCACGGGCCCGCCGGCGTAGCTGCCCTTGGGCTGAGACGGGTCGTCTGCGGAGGCGTTGCGCAGCGCCGCCGTGAGAACGGCCTCAAAGACGATGGAGCCGTTGGGGCGCTTGTGGTCCTGGGTGCCCAGAAGGCTGTCCACGAAGTCGGCCACCTCGAGGGCGGAGACCTGTGGGGGTTGGGAAGGAAAGGAGAGGACGGCGGAGGGGAGGGGAGGGCAGATGAGGGGAGAGGAGGAGAAGGGAGGGGAGGGAGGAGAAGGGAGGGGAGGGAGGAGGGGAGGGCAGCGGAGCGGACGGGGTCGCAGGAAGGTGATTGTGAGGGACCGGCAGCACGGCGCGGGCCAGGGGGAACGGCGTGTTGGTGGGCCGTGATGGGCTACACGGGGAGGCGGAAGAGGAACATGGGAAGTGGATGCAGAGGGGTATGTGGGCGGTGTTGAGGGCGCGGGGGGAACCAAGGAGTCCTTGAGGGAACGGACCACCGCCCGCTCCTCCCGAGTATCTGCAACCCGTATCTGCTCAGAACGTCGCCGCAAGGGAGAGCTCAGAGCTGGAAGGAGCCTGTCGCACAACGTACTTAAAATGCGCTGATTTCTGATTGCGTCATAATTTCTGCGCTGCAGTTTGGCCTGTGCGCCCCCAGCAACGGACGGTAATGAGACCTATGCGAACCTTGCCGTTTCCATCTGTGTCCAAGAAATCTAGCAGCAGGTCAAACTCTGAGCGCTGCGCCCACTCCATTCCTGAGCCCCCGCCGTTCAGGCCAGCGTACGATGCTCCCTGGTCAGCTCCTCCCAAGCATGCCTCGCCCCGCAAGCCAGCTCCTTTCCCCGAACCATTGCTGCTTATGTACGGAGTGGGATGAACTTGCGGCATGCTCCGCACAACCTCCACCAGCTCGCTTGCTTCTTCTCGCTCACACGTGTCTAAATTTATATGCACACGTCTATGAGCCCAAATTTTTCTTTTCTCCTAATGAAGTTGTGTAACCCATGGTGTCAGGCGGAGGACTTCGAAGCAGACTTCGATTCGTAGAGGCTTCGCTGCTCGCCGGACAGTCATGCTGGAGCCTCAGTGGTACAAATCATGTCAGTGCAAGGGGCCATGTGTGCGCAACAAGCGCCTTCTCCAGGTGTTCGTGCCAGGTGTTCCGGGGACGACTGCCGTATCAACGGAAGGAAGACTGGGAAGAGGTGCGTGGATTTAATGTAACTGGCGCGATGTATCCGCAAGCTCTTTCATATGCGAGCTGTGTCATCTGGTACCCTCTGCCCGTTTTCATCGATCAACCGCCGAACTGGTTGCCACGCCATGCCATGTGCAAGTTAGGTGCACTGAACATGTCTCAAGAACCGGCGACAAACAACTTATCGAACCCGTTCTGCAAATGCTGTTTGGACGATTTGGAGTCCCCAGGTGCTCACCCAGCAAGCCTGACTCTGCAGCTTCGTACTCGGGTGCTCCTGTGGCCTATGCAGATGAAGTTCCTATCATGGTTGTAAGGGTTGGTAAGCGTTACAATGGGCTCCAGGCCCAATACCACATTGGCAAGCTTTCCTGCCTACGTCAAACCCGCCTTAAGCGCAGGTACACGCCCAAGTCTCCTATCCTAATCCCGATCGACACCTCACCCGCAACCCCGCAATCACCGGACAGCCACCACGACACACCGGATGGACGCTCCCAGCTGCCGACCACGACTCGAGCGGCGTCTGCCGCAGCCGTGCGGCCCCTTTCTGCCCCTCAGCTTGCTTCCATCCTTGTTCAAACCACCCGCACAGACGCCCAGCCTGCAGCGTCGTCCGTCACGATGCGGCGCAGTGCGGCACAAAGCAGTAACTCATCGGCCGCCACCATCGGCCGCAGCCGGAGGCTGTCAGTGACGCGGCCGCGATCTCCAAGTCCGCCTTGGAAGCGCGCGGGGACGGCCCCTCCAGCCGAGCAGCGCCCCACGACGCGCCCCTCCCCCTTCAGCCAACCACACACAACACACCACCATCGTGGACGAGCCGGAGAAGCCGCCGCGCCCACCGCGCCGTCATCCAGGCCACACTCCCCTGACCTTCAGGGACCTTCACACCCCTGCGACCGGGCGTGCCATCCGGAGCCACGCCGCTGTCCGATCCGAACAGCCCATCCACGCACAAACCAACGGACCAGCACTTCCAGGCTCTCCTTCTCAGCCTCCCGGACAGCCCCACCTCAGCCCCACCTCAGCCCCATCTCAGCCCCACCTCAGCCCCATCTCAGCCCCCCGGACATCCAGTCGTTCGTTTCCCCGAGCTCCCTCCTTCCCAACACTCTCCTCCACGCGCCACTGAACCCCCACCCGCCCACACTTTCCTCAACCACCCGCCCTCCTCCACGGCCTCCCCCCCTCACTTGTACACCTGCATCGCGCCCGAGGACGCCAGCCAGTCCGCGTCCGCCCGGGCCCACAGCGCCACGCCGCCCGACCGGCCTCGCGCCACCACTATGTCGGGCCCCGCGTAGGCGTACACGAAGAACGGCAGCTTCTTGAAGGTCCTGGGGGGCACATCCGCCGGGTGTTGGCCGTATGGCGGAGTTAGATTGAGAAAGCCAAGCCCAGAAACGAGGGCGGGGCGGGGTGGGTTAAATTGAAAAAAGAAATAAACCCGAAGAACGAACCCGGGCACACCCAACATCGGGTCAGTCGTCTGGGTGCAAGGCTGCCCCCCCGGGGTTGAGCCGGAGTACTCCAGGGGGGAGGGGGGCGCGCGTCGCGAGGCGCCTGGGGCTCTCCATGCAAGTGGGGCCGGGACAGGCCATGCGGACGGGCACAGGGCCTTGCGGATCGTAGGAGGTGGGAAGCCGCAAGAGGTCGGCCGCGGTGCGCGCAGAGCGCTCGGAGCAGGCCACCTCTGGGACATCGCGCCCCCGTGGGGCACACATGGGGTGCCCCGGAGGACGCCCGGTGCATTGCAACGTGTGATAATTACTGTTCGCCAGGGATCCAGAAGCACGGCGGATCAGAACCCGCGAGTTCTGTCGCAGTCTCGCAGACCAGCACCGCGCACGTCGTCCTGCCACGCGCCCACTGCTGCCCAGCAGCAGGCACGGACTGAGCAGTTCGGGCGGGTTTCTCGCTCCACACACGGCGCCCACACGGCACATGCATGCCCTCCCCGTAATGAACGAATGAGTGAATGAATGAGTGAACGTTACAGCGGACCCCCCGAAAAGCGATCAACGGTGGATAACAGGGCACGCCCCAGCAGCAGGCCCCACCGACAGGGGGCCCGCATGTAATGCCTATCGCGGAACGGAAAACAGCACGGCGACCGAGCGTCAGGCAGGCAGGCAGGATCGACACGCCCGTGCCCGTGTCCGCGCCCGCGCCCGCAGCCGCCACCCTCCACCCACTGTTTGTCCATGTCCTTCAGCGGGACCTCCTTCTTGAGGGGGATCGTCAGCCGCCAGGGGCCCAGGCCAAGGAACATGTTCACCACGTCGAAGTGCAGCACCCGCTGAGGCACATGGGGGAGTGGGGGTGGGTGCAGTTTCGCTGTCTGTATTGACAAAGGGGGTGGGTGCCTTGGGGAAGCGAAATGGGCGTGCCGGGGCCAGTCAAGTGGGTGTGATGGGGCCAGTCAAGTGGGTGTGATGGGGCCAGTCAAGTGGGTGTGATGGGGCCAGTCAAGTGGGTGTGATGGGGCCAGTCAAGTGGGTGTGATGGGGCCAGTCAAGTGGGTGTGATGGGGCCAGTCAAGTGGGTGTGATGGGGCCAGTCAAGTGGGTGTGATGGGGCCAGTCAAGTGGGTGTGATGGGGCCAGTCAAGTGGGTGTGATGGGGCCAGTCAAGTGGGTGTGATGGGGCCAGTCAAGTGGGTGTGATGGGGCCAGTCAAGTGGGTGTGATGGGGCCAGTCAAGTGGGTGTGATGGGGCCAGTCAAGTGGGTGTGATGGGGCCAGTCAAGTGGGTGTGATGGGGCCAGTCAAGTGGGTGTGATGGGGCCAGTCAAGTGGGTGTGATGGGGCCAGTCAAGTGGGTGTGATGGGGCCAGTCAAGTGGGTGTGATGGCGGAAGCAGGTGACAGAGCGCAGGCACGGGTGAGGCCGCCCTGGCTCGCCGGCGCAGCCCAGGGAACGAACGGCTCCGCTTTTGTCCTTAAAGACAGCGAATTCGCAAAACAGCAACAAACAAGGTTGCTCCCTCACTCCTGGGGTCCCATTATGCTCCCACAGGATGCCACCGCCGCGGACCACCCCACGCGCACACACAGCCGGGGCTCACCCCCTCCATATCGAAGCCTCCCTTGAACGTCAAGTGACCCACGGGTCCCAGGAAGACGCCGTTCTCGAAGCCGGACGCGTCGAATTTCTGCGGCGGCAACCCGGGACATGCGCCGAGTGAGGAGGGACGAGGCACCCGGCACAGGCACTGACGGGGGGGAGGGGCGAACATGGGCGAGGTGGGTTTGTGACGCCGTGTACTGCCGCCTGTGCTGCATACAGAGGCCGTTCTCGCCGTCCTGGCAGCCCCGGGGCGGCTCATCGACGGTCCGCGCGTATGCCCTCCTACGTTGTTGTTTGTTGTTTGATGCATGCCCCGGCGGACATCCTCCTTCCAGCCGGGGGGGTGGCGCAGCACAAGCTCCCAACGCTGTGTCAATAAAGACAGCGAACCAAGCTCCCACCCCGCCCAGGCGGTGTCGCACCTGGCAGGCGCTCAACGGGAAGTAGCCGCCCGAGCCGCCCTTCTGCTTCCTCGCGGCGGCCGTCACGTCCTTGCTTGCTGTTGTGCCACACAGACACACCCGCGCGCACCCAGGCACAGACGCACGCAGTCCGTGTCAGGCCCGGTTTGAGTCGCGGTAACACACACACACACGGGGGGGGGTGCAGCATCATCGGTGTGCACCGTGAGGACTCACTACCCTCCCGGCACACGCACACCCAACACCTACACCCACACCATACCCATACCGACACCCACACCCACCCTCACACTCATACCCACACCTGCGCCCACACCCACACTCACATTCAACCTCACACACATATAAACAGAGCGCCACAATTTGGGTCTCTGATCTGTGGTCGCTCTAGGGCGCACGGGGCCCCTATGTGATGCGGCCGCAGTCGTCCGGCGGCTCTCCACTGGGATCAGAGAAACCCACACTCGGCCGTGCCGCACGTCGCTGTCTCCACCCCCCTACCGGTCCATCTCGAGGAGCCTCACCCAGAAAAGACCCCAACGCTCTGCAACGCCCAACCAGTCACAGGCTAGATTGTGCAGCCCTGACCAAGCGGTAGCTTTTTTCACACCCCGACGGCCCGCCGCTCTGGCAGCAGCGCAGTACAAAAATGCCTACCAATTTCCTAGACCCCGCGACGGCCCCGTCCGTGCTTACGCGCTGTGTAGATGAGTCGCCAGCAGTTTCCTGGCGCCGTCAGGGCCGCCAGCCAGTCGTCAGACTGCGTGCGGTATGTGCAAGACATACAACAGGCGAGGAGAAGCGCACACATCATGTGCATCGTACACATACGGCAGATGGCGATTCGCCGATGGGTGAGCCCCGGCTGGGATGTCAGGGCGCGGTGGGCCGCATGCCGTAGCCGGGGCAAGTGTGCGCCGCGAGGTTGCGAACCCGGCCAGTCTGTGAGGGGTGTCGAGTGTCCACGTGTTTAGGAAAGAGACCCGCCCGAGTGCCCACGTGTACTACCGCGTGCGCGGGGTTACCGGCCGTAGGCAGGACGGCAGTGGCGCAAGTGGGGGTCGTGCCCACCTTCAGCTTGGCCTTCTCCAAGGCCACGATCGCTTGGAGCACCTCCGCGGGGCGCACTGCGCCGGGGCGCGCGGCCGCATTGCGCAGCGTGGCGAGTGCGGCGTCTGCGGGAGCGGTGGTCGCCGCGGCGCCTGTGTGGGTAGTAGGAGGTGTGGGTTCGGTGGGGATGGTTGTTGGTTCTTGTGCGGGGGGGGGGGTACGGATGGCACCGCCTGCGCGGCGAGAACCGTTGACGTGCACGGCTAACCGCAACCGCACCACCGGCGCAATCTTGAACCGCTACGTTCGCTGGGCGCACTGTGTATTAACGTTTCTGATGGGAGAAGATGACACGAACCTGGTGCAGCAGTTGCAGAGGTGCGGGGCAAGGTGCGAGGATGGCACCTCGGCACCGCGAGGCAGCGTGCGCGCGCTGCAACCTGGCTGTGGGGAGACACGTATGCACGCATTTTTCTCACTGCGCCATTAAATCTGTGGTGCGGTGGGGAACTTTGAAACCCATGACTTACATCGGGTGTACGGCATCGAGTGAACGCCTTGTTGATTTTCAGCTGGCTTATCTGTTCACCCAAGCAGCACGCACGTCAACTTATCCTGCGGTGAAGCTGACAAGGCCGTGCATTGCTTCCCAACTTTTCTAGCTCCTAGTATTACGGATTCGCCGCAGAATTTTGTAAAGTTAACTACCCTTTGGGCGACATATATTAGGTTGTTGGCTACATAGCAGTGTCACATTCTGTCTGCCTTACGGCGCCACGGGCACGTTGACGACATACAAGAGCTCACTGGAAGCGTGCTTCACCCCAAAGAATGCCTCGCTATTACTGTGACTACTGTGATACGTACTTAACACATGAATCGGTGCGTCCTAACGTCGCGATTGCTTTCTGGAACTCTTTGCTGACCCGGCGGCTTGCCATATGGTGCAGGCAGCAGTGCGGAAGCAGCACAATTCGGGGTACAAGCATAAGGTGGGATGGGGTCTCGTTCGATCGGGACCACCAGGTGACCCGCCGATCGGTCAAGAGCCTTTACTGTGTTCACGGTGTCGTTGCACTGGAGAATGGCACGAAAACATTCTAACGCGGGCGGGTAGGGGGTGCCTTGTGTCCCACCTGCCATGCGCACACCGACAGGAGCGCATGCCTCCCCCCTCCCCGTTCCCATGCCGGCCGCAGGCCAATGTGCGGAACTACTACAACAACTTCATCCAAGTCAGCGCGGAGGCGGGCGGCAGCGGCAGCATGGGCCCCATGACCTCATCCGCACCGGCCGCACGGGTGAGCTCACCCATGCGCTGCGCTGATGCCCCGACTGTTTCGTCAAGGACGCGAACCGCATGGCACGCCGGCGCGGCCGCAGTCGGGTCCACCCCTCTCGGGTGTATGCCGCTTGCCGCATTGTTGCGCGGGAGGCTGCCCAATGGCCCCCGCGCGGATTACCGCATTGGCGCCGCGCTGCGGGTCGCACACCCCAACTGTGCTGTGTGCCCCAATTTGCTCCAATCCTTCCGCTCCCCGCAGCCAATGGGCCCGATGGGAGGTGGTATGGGTCCGATGGGCGGCGGCATGGGCCACATGGGCGGCGGCATGGGGCCAGGTACGTGTTGCGCAGTCCTAAGGACCTTTGACCGCGCCAGGGCCTTACACGGCAGGCGAGCCGGCCGTACACAGCGCCGCCACGGGTGGTCTCGCCTGACCGGCGGTCCCGGTCGGCCCCGCCGGAAGGGATGGGCCGGGTGGCGGGCAGGCCGCAGCGCCGGTGCATCCAACGGCGCATCCGATGGTGCACTCATCCGGTGCATCCAATGACGGGGTCACCGTGTGAGGGGGGCGAGGGCACGATGGGGCCGCATCGCGTCGCCGAGTGCGGGAGGTACAGCAGCTGCGGCTTCTCATGCAGCCGTCTTCAGGCGTCCAGCGCCGAGAGTGTTTAGAGAGAGGAAGAACCTGGAGTGAGGTGTGCCCGAAGACCCATATCAAATCTGTACCTAAACCCGTGGACTGAATGGCAAGCCCAGCAGGGAGCGCATGTTTGCCTTTGCCAGCTGTAGGGATTATGGCGCCTTCATTGGATATGGGTTGGCGTAATGGTATGGGTCTCCTAGGGTCCCGAGCTCATGATGTGGGTTCCGTGCCGTGCCCCGGCGCGGACACTGTGCCAACCGCCTCTGCGCTGCCCCGACGCGCCCTACCCATTCGCGACCGCCCCCCGCCGCCCTGCTCTTCACGTGCGCGCAGGCATGATGCGGCCCATGGGCATGGGCATGGGGATGGGCATGGGAATGGGGATGGGTCCAGGTGCGTCGTGTGTGTGTGTGGGGGGGGTATAGGAAATTGGTAGACATATTTATACCGAGCGGTGTGTGTGTGGGGGGGGGGTAAAAGCCAAACCCAGAAACGGGTGTGCTGGGGGGTCGGTGGGAGGGCTTGAGAGCTGTGGTTTGATGGTTGGGCGCCTTGCGGGGGCGTCATGGCTTGCAAGGCCCAGGTCAGGTCTGGGCAGTGGCCGCTGGGGAGGGGAGAGGTGTCGAGAGGTGCGGAGGGTCCCATGCGGCGGGCAACGTTGGCGCTTTTCCTGGGGCTGGGGAGCCGGAGGCCGGCCGGCCGGCCGCACAGTGCAAGACAGGCAGCGTGGCGGGGCTCATTGGTTTGGCTGTTGACGCCCCCGTCCTGGTCCTTCCGTACCCCCGCAGGCATGATGCGGCCACCCATGGGAGGGCCGATGATGGGCGGCCCGGGCATGGGAGGGCCAGGTGAGACGGGTCGGGTCGGGTCGGCGGCAGTGGGTCAGGGCTTGGCGGCAGTGGGCCGCTTCACCGATGCGATTGCACCGCGTTGACCGGGGTCTTGCGGGAGGGTTTAGCTAGCAGTAGTGGGGCTGGGTGGCCGTTGCTCCAGCGCTGTGCCCTGACATGCTTCGCGGCGTTGCGTGGCTTGGGCGCCTGACGATACCGCGACGCTGCCGCCTGTCCTAACGCCTCTTTGTGGTGAAGCCGTGCCACTGAGATACGTTCCATTCAGGTGCCGCATGTCGCGACTTGCTGCGTTTGCTCCCCCACATACTGCTGCTCACGTGGCCCCGTAATGACTGCCTGCGCAGGAATGATGGGCGGGCCCATGATGGGCGGCGGACCGATGGGTGGGGGGCACATGGGCGGCGGACCGATGGGTGGGGGGCACATGGGTGGCGGGCCGATGGGCGGCGGACCGATGGGTGGCGGCCATATGGGTGGCGGCCACATGGGTGGCGGCCCAATGGGCGGCGGCCACATGGGTGGGGGCCATATGGGTGGGGGCCACATGGGTGGGCGGTAATGAGAAGGACCGAGGACGGGCTTGACGTGAGGCATTTGAGGTAATTTGGTGGACGGCTGAAAGCTGGAAACGGAGCTGATTTTGGATCAAACTAATGCGCCATGTCACCGTTGCAACCGAATTGCTGAACTTAAGAAAAGGTTGTGCGGAAGAGGGCGAGGTCGTGAAAGGATGACTAATGGTGCCATGTACGGTGTCAAATATCATGCTTTTTTACGCCAGGTGTTTGACAGCTTTGGTGGGCTTTGTAAGGCGAGCTATTCTACCGGTATTTTAAGAGTGGCGTCGGCGCGTCAGGTCAAAAGGCTTGCGAACTCAAAGAGCCTTACCGGTATTAGTCATTCAGGGCTTTGAAAGTGCAAATGGAAATAATTTGGTGGTCAAATTGTTACTAATGGGGCAGGCACGAAATGAGGCACAGGATGACGATCATTCGGTGTTGGTTGGTTCTTAGCTCCTACTACAACTGCAAAGTGCAAACGTCGTGATCACAGGAAAAATTATTGATGCAATATAATTTTGCACACATGCGCAAGCAAGTTTGCGAGGCATACCTTGGTTGAGACTCAGGAGAAATGCCGCACGCTCAGCGCAAGCAGCACCAAAAGCAGCAGCAGCCTGCGGCAGGAAAAGGGATACCCGACCTTGGTATCTTGTACTTCAAGGTAGGTGGACTTGGGAGTATGTTGTCGTCGGACCTCGCGCCGACCCGCCATCATTGTTCGGGAACCCATAAAACATTCGCGACTCACAACGCAGGCCGATGGTAGTGAGGTCACAATCCAACACTGTGCATCCCATGGAGGGGACACGTCCTCTCGGCCAGCCACCGTGCCCTCCCTTCGGGTGGACCTACGAACCAGCAAGGTACGAACCCTTACGGACCAGCCAGCAGCGGGACGTCCCCATGTCGAGTTACTCGCTTGGTAGCCACCCCATCTGAAAGGAATCCCATCAGGCAATCCCAGTCATTGTCTGCACATGCTGCTGCTGCTGCTGCTGCAGGTGTGGGTTGGACCATCGGCGCCCTTGCCCGCGGACTCCCCCGTCACGCTGGGGATCATGGGTCTGCTGAAACTGGAGCGCGGCGCCATCCTCGTGCTCATCAGCAAGGCGAAGCGGGTGGGCAGCCGGTGACTGCAGCTCTGCTGGCGCGTGTTGCCCTCGTGCCCAGTACCGTGAAGCCCGTGGCCGAGACATTGCTGCTGCCTACGGGGCCTGCCGGCGTTCCCGGCGTGATCCCCAGGCCCTCCCGCCCACCCATCGCTCCTGCCCCCTTGCCCTTGCGTCTTGACCGCGCCTTGTGAGACATTGTCCACCCCTCCGCTCTCCGCGGCCTCCCTCCCCCGCCGGCAGGTGTGCGGGCTGCTGGACGGCCCCGTCTACAAGGTGGAGGACACGACGCTGGTAGCGCCCGAGGCGATTAACGCCAGCCCCAACGACCTGAGGTGGGGGGATAACGGGGGATGGCTGGGCGCTATTTGATAGGGGGAGCGTTGGCAGGGCTACCTGAGGGGGAGTCAGCCTTGGCACACGGGGTGCACATGTTCCACGCCGGCGCTTTCACCTCGGTGCGGTACGGATGTCGTACCGCCAGATAGGGGTGATGGTGTCCGGCCACGCCAACGTGCGCCATGGGACGAATGTAAGCCCGCCGTGTGACCCGGGGGAATCCAATTGGCCTCAAACCTCAATACCTCAAACCTCACTGAATCGTGTGTCGTGTCGTGTCATGTCATGTCGTGTCGTGTTTTGTCGTGTCGTGTCGTGTCGTGTCGTGTCGTGGCCCCTCCCTCCTGTCGTGTCTCTGCAGGTACGCGTCGCTGCTGCAGGAGGCCGTGACCCCCAAATGTTTCGGGGATCACCTGTACTTCAGCCACACCGCCAACATCACGTCGTCGCGCCAGCGGCAGGTACGAGAGCGTACGGCAGCACGACACACTACACGCATGTGAACGGCATGCGGTGTGGTGTGGTGTGGTGAGGGCACGCCAACGCCTTGTTGCGGTAATTGGGGAGGACGGCTGCCCACCATGAAACCCCAAACGGTCACCATCCGTCCTTCCCCATCCTGGCGCACGCAGGCTTCAGCTGGGCCCACCGCCAGCAGCACCAGCACCAGCAGCACCAGCGCCGTCGGCAGGAATGCAGTGCGCGGGGCTCCGCAGTCGGCATCGGGGTCCGGCACCCGCGGGCCGGGCGGCGCGGCGGGCGGCGGCGGGGGCGGTCGGGGCGGCCTGCCGCGCCTGGGCGCCTGGTGGCGGGGCGGCGGCGCGGGCTCCGGGGGGCAGGAGGGCGGCGACGAGGGAGGCCACCAGATCCAGGGAGCCTCCGGCGGCGCCGCAGCCAGGCGCGGCGGGGGGACGCTCTGGTCCCGGGCCGACCCGCGGTTCGTTTGGAACCGAGAGTTGATGAAGCCGCTGCTGGGTGCGTGCGGGTTGGCAGGGCGTTGTCCCGGCGACGCCTTTGTCTTGGACAGGGACTGCTGTGTTGTCCCCCTGCTTTCCTGTCCTGTCACCCTGCTGTCTTGTCCCTTGCTGTTATGGCACGCGCACCGCGCGCCAGCCACGGCCGACCTGCTTTGTCGATGCGTTGACGGTCTATCTGTCCCAATAATCGAGCCGCACCACCCTGCCCCGGCCGCTTCCGTGCCGCCTTTTGCTGCACCGCTGCACCGCCTTTGTACTGCACACCCCACACCCCACACCCCACCGCCGGTCACCCCTCTCGTGCAACGCCTGGCGTTCCGCGCCGCAGAGGCGGGCGCCGAGTCTTTCGCGCTGCCCATCATGGCCGGTTACGTGGGCCAGGCAACCGGGGCGAACTTCACCCTGAAAAGCACCAGCACCACCAGTACCAGCGGCACCAGCAGCAGGCCGGACGACACAGCGGCCGCGGATGACGTCAGCAGGGCCGCCGGCGGCGGTGGGGGAGCGGGACACGTCGTGGTGCGGGCTCCAGGGGAGCTGACGCTCATCACGCGGTTGGGAGTGGAGCGGCCCGTTGCGGGCAGCTGGCGCCGGGGTGTGGACGGGCAGGTGGGCGACTGGGCGGGTTGTGGATGGGCGGGTTGTGGATGGGCGGGTTGTGGATGGGCGGCGGCTGGTTATCTGGGTGGGTGCAGCGCCCATCGACCTGGATTGGTGTCAAGGGCCCGTCCCATGGCCCATCCGGCAAAACCCAAAAAGCGCTTCGCGCCATCGCACCCCCTCCTCAGTCCGCACCCATGCGCTGGGTTCGTTCTGCGGGTGTATTTCTTTCTATCAGTTTAACCCATGCGCTCCGCCGGGTCCGTTACTCTGTGTCCTGCCTTGCGAGTCCCGACCCGCAGGGCCACACGGCGGGTTTCTCCGAGACCGAGGTGGTGCTGTCGCTCTGGCAGCCGGAGGAGCCTCCGCCCCTGCCAACATCATCACCGGCTGCACAGGCGACCGAGGGACACGAGGGTCAGGCCCATCACACGGAGGTACCCGCGGCGCCGCCGCCGGGGCCGGAGGTAGAAATTGGGAAGGACGGCTGGCTGCGGCGCCGTACCCGTGTCGCGGTCGCGTCTTACGTGATGGTGAGGTGGTGGGTGTCTGGGCGGCGCCGCTACCAATCGTCTCTCCATCCCACCCTGGATATTTCAATTAGTTAGTTTTACCTGGATATCCTTCTCACCCGCATGTGATATAATAGTTCCAGTTTTACCTGGAAACAAACGAATCGCGACTCGGACTCGGACATTACACAACAACACCATATCGCGGATTGTCTCCCCGCCGACCCCCGATCCCGCCCTCATTCATCATCTCTGTCGTTCCCGGCCATGACGGTTACCTCCCCTGGGGCCCGGCCGCCCTCGCCATGACGACGCCGTGCCCAGGCCCGCGGCAGCGCCCCGCTGTATTGGGCTGCCCCGCCCGACATGCGGCCGTGCCCCGCCCCCCGCGGCCCCGAAGACCCCGACCGCCACCGGGAGCCCTTCAACCAGCACATTCACCTCATGCACGAGTCGTACGGCAAGGTATGCCCTGTACGGTACGGTACGACATGTAGGCGGGTTCCGGAGATTCGCCTGTGGGTCCGCATCAAGTGCAGGCCAGGGTTGGTAGGATGCGTTGGGTTGGTTGTAGAGAATGCATATGTGAGGACGGGACGAGCTGTCGTACTCGGTACGACGGCTGCGCTGTACAGTGTACGACGATAGCGCTCCTGCCGGTGGCTCGCCCGAACTGCACCGTGATTCGCCTCCGCTCCGCGCCTCTCCCGCTCCTCCCCTCTCCCGCACCGCCCCACCCTCCGCCCCACCCTCCGCTCCCACCCTCAACCTGCGGCAATCTCGCAGCACCTGCTGCTGCTGAACCTCATCTTCGGGGCCAACCAGGGCAAGCAGCTGCGGCTACACGACGCCCTGCAGCGGCAGGTGGGTGGCTGGGCGGGTTGGCTTGGCGCGCGCGCGTGTGTGGACGGAAAGTCGCTGGGCAGCCGTCGTGATGCCAGGGGTTGCGACCCACCACTGCCACACGACCATCCTAAAGAGGTGCCGGCTAGCGGGAAACGCCGCGGTGGTGGTGGAACGAAGGAAGATGCCGTGCTGGCCAGGCGAAGATGTCGCGGCGCGGCGGATCGCGAGGAGGGGACCGGCAGCCGCCGGGCTGCTCACGAGTGCGCGGCGAGGGCCGTTAAGAAAGCCGCGATGTGGCGCTGTGCTGCTTCCAGGGGGCGTGTGCGTGGTCCTGGGGCGGGGCGTGTGTGCTTCGAAAAGAAACTCGCCCGCCCGAACCTAGGGGCGTGTGTTTTGAAATGCAACCCGCCCGCCCGCCCGAACCCAGGCGTGTGTGTGCTGAGCTGCTGACCCACGCTGTCCCCGCGCAGGTGGACTCCTACAGCGCCCGGCTGCGGCAGCAGCAGCGGGAGCAGCAGCGGGAGGAGGAGGAGGAGCAGGCGCTGGGCGACAGCGACGTGGCGGCTCAAAAGGACGCGACAGCCCGGCGCCGAGAAGTGCTGCCGGGCGGCGGTGCCGACTTGCAGCCGTCGCAGCCGTCTGGGGGCGCTGCCGTCGTGCAAGGGGATGCCGCCGCGGGCGGCAACGCTCACGCGGAGGCGCCGGCGCCGGCAACGGCAGCAGCAGCAGCAGCAACAAGGGAAGCTGCGGCGGAGGGCGGCGAGGCCAGGCAAGCGGGCGCCGCCCCGTCCGGCGGGGTGTCGCTGGTGGGGCTGGTGCTGCGGCCGGAGGAGCGGTGGGAGCTGGCGTCGTGCGGGCCCGCGGCGGCGAAGATGGAGCGGGAGGTGGCTGAGGCGGCGGCGGCGGGCGGCCGCATTGGGGCGTTCCTGTCCTTGGTGGGTGGCTGGGCGGGAACGTGGGGGAGGGGCCTCCAAGGGGGGCCTCCAAGGGGGGCCTCCAAGGGGGGCCTCAACACGCGAATCCACGGGTGCGTCGCGCATGCGCCCGCGGGTCTCAACACGTGAATGGATTCCCTCTGAGCTCTGACAGACGGCCTGACTGCCTGTGGGTTAGGAAGAAAAGAAACATCTTGTATGTCTGGGGAACCCCGGCCCCGCCGCCGCTCTTGTGCCCCGCTCTTGCGCCCCGCTCCCCCCGGCCGCAGGATGAGATCGAGCTGGCGGTGCAGGTCCCGCCGCCGCACCAGCAGCGGCAGCAGGCGGGCGGTGGCCCCCAGGCGGCCTCCGCAGCCCCGGGGGTCCCCACGCTGGGCAAGGGCCGCACCCTCACCTGCGTCGGCCGCCGGGTGGCCAGCCGCCAGGAGGGCGTGGTGCGGGTCAGCAGCGGCAGCACCGCCTCAGCGGGTAGGGGTAGGGGTAGGGGTAGGGCTAGCGGTAGGGGTAGGGGTAGGGGCAGAGGTAGACGGACCAGGGGTCGGGCTGGGTCGGACCGCGGACACCCTCAGCCAGCGGCCTGGCGGGCTGGGAGGTAGGAGGCATGGGCCAGTGGTTCGCCTCTTGGCGCCTCTTGGTGCCTCTTGATGCGCATTGGAGTGTGGGTGGGCTTGTCTACCCGTCTGAGCTTTCTCACCCCGTTGCAAGTCCCGGTGCGGTCCCTGTTTGCCGGTGTTTAATGAGGAGCCCACCCAGAACCGCCCAGGCACGGACACTTAACAAAACCGGTGCTGCCCCTGCCCCGGTCAGGCGGTTGCTGCGAGGAGGTGGACCTGGCGCAGCAGTCCCTGGCGCTGCCCGTGCTGGCGGAGGCGCTGGTGGCGCTTGGGGCCATGGAGGACACCGCGGAAATGGCGGCGCTGCACGGCAACGTCATGCTGGGTGCGTCCGAACTTCCTGTCGGGTCTGGGCCGGTCTGGGCCGGTCGGGGTTTCTACTTTCTGGGACTGCGATGCGGCGGGTGCGGGTGCGCCGCTGCGATTACTGGCAGGGGTCACGTCGCCCCCGCCCTGGGGCCCAGGGGGCCTGGGTGGTCGTCTAGCTGGCGGGTGGGCGTTTGCGGGCCGTCGGCCTCGCCCAACACAGCTTAGCCGCCCAGGTTTTTCACCTTTTCACCCACTCGCCTCGCACGATACCAACGGTAATCCCCAACCCATCTTCTCACCCGCCCGCCCGCCCGCGCGCGCACCCGCCCGTTCTCCCCCGTCCTCCCCCCTCACCCGCCCCGCGCCCCCCGTCCGACCGTCCCCTCCCCCCTCACCCGCCCCTCACCTTTCCGAAACCCCCCTCACCCGGCCCCCGCCCCCCGTCCTTTCCCGCCCAGCCCTGGCCCAGCTGTGGTCGCACCAGGCGGACGTCCTGTCCGACCAGCTGCTGGGGACGGGCAGCACCGCGGGGCGGTTGCTGCGGGCCGCCGCAGCGGACATGGAGCGGCGGGACCTCCTGGGGGCGGCATTCCGCGCCATGCTGAGGGCGCCCCGGGATGCGGTCGCCACAGCGGGTGGGTGGGTGGGTGCGTGGGTGGGTGGGTGCTGCCATGGGCGGCTGGGTGGGTGCATGGATGGCAGCTTGGCAGGTGCCCTGAAGCGTACCAAAAACTCTTGCTGTTGTTGTTGTTGTTGCTGCTGCTGCTGCTTTAATTACCGTATTACGCAGCATGTTGTTGATGCTGTTGCTGTTGCTACCGCCGCTGATCGACTGCCGGTTGCTGCCGCTGGACCTTGAAACTGTTTGTTGTTGCTGCTGCCACTGCAACTCGCCATCACTGTCTCTGCGGGTCGGCCCTGTGACGGCAGGTGACGCGGTGTCCAGGTACTACTACGGCAACTTCACGGACGCGCGAAGGCAGGACGCCCTGGACCTGGTGTCGGGGGCCTTCAAGGTGAGAGGGCGGCGGAAGGCGGCTTTGATTTTTCTCACAAGGTGCTGGCAGAGTCCTCAAAAGAACAGCTGCCAACCCCTGGTCGGCATCGTTTGAACGGGTGCTCCCCTGGACGGTTTCCGGGGGCCGGGCGAGGAGGGGGGTACAGGATATTGGCAGGCGAGGAGGGGGGTACAGGATATTGGCAGGCGAGGAGGGGGGTACAGGATATTGGCAGGCGAGGAGGGGGGTACAGGATATTGGTAGGCGAGGAGGGGGGTACAGGATATTGGTAGGCGAGGAGGGGGGTACAGGATATTGGCAGGCGAGGAGGGGGGTACAGGATATTGGCAGGCGAGGAGGGGGGTACAGGATATTGGCAGGCGAGGAGGGGGGTACAGGATATTGGTAGGCGAGGAGGGGGGTACAGGATATTGGTAGGCGAGGAGGGGGGTACAGGATATTGGCAGGCGAGGAGAGGGGGGAAAGCAGCCGCAGTGGTGCGGGGCGGAGCGCGGGGCGGCCGCGTCCGCATGGCGGCATCATCCAACAACCGTCCTAATGCGGGAGCAGCAGACGGCTGGGGTGTGCGGCTGGGGTGCGAGAAGGGGACATTGTGGTTGCTCAGATCCGTCGCGTGTCTGGGGTGCGGTTACAGCTACCTACCGGGGCAGGCGGCGCGCGGCCGTTGCAGTCCATGGATGCTGCGCACGCAGCCCTTGGTGGTGCGTCGTACGCCCCAACCGGCCCGGTGTGCCCCCGGGTGTGTCGCTGGCTCCTCTGATTTTCCCCTTTCGGAGCCCCAACCGCCCCTTGAGTTAGCGACACGGAGGCCCGTCGGTGAGCTGCCGCCCTGCCGCCGCCCCGGCACGTGCACGTGCGCCGGCACGTGGCCCGCCGCAGATGTCGTCCCCGCCGCAGGAGCTGCCCCGGCGCAGGCCGCCCAACACCACCATGCTGCAGCTGGGCATCCTGCTGGTGCTGGCCGCCGCGATCCAGGTGGGGGTGCGGAGGGAGAAGGAGAATGGGGGGGGTCCGCGCGGAGTCAGGCGACGAGGTGTAGGAAGCGCCAGGCCGGCGGCGCCCGATGCGGCCTGGGTTCGTCGGAATTGGTTCCCCTGGCGAACCACGGGTCGGTCGGCTCGGGGAACCACGGGTCGATGGTCCGGGCGGTCCTGTGCTCTAGCCGTCTCCACCGCAGACCGAATGCCGTCCGGCTCTGCCTCTCACTGCACCGCCCCCGACCCCACTCCGTGGCCGCAGGCTGTCATCCTCGTCTTCTTCCAGCGGTCGTCTGGACTGGGGGAGGCGGGCACGCGGATCTTTGGGCCGGCTGTGCTGGGGGCGCTGTTGCTGCTGGAGGTGCTGAGGCAGGGGACGGCCTACGTGGAGCAGCCGCTGCTGCTGGGGGCCGCAGGGCTGTACCCCTGGTCGCAATGAGGTCGACAGCGCTTGCCTTGGGGGCCCCGAGGCGGGCTGGGGTGCGGACGGGAGAGCGGGCGGGCGGTGTGTGGGAACGGCTGGAACGGTGTGAGAGCGCGTACGTCTTCGATGGGAGGCCGGACAGTTAAGTCGTCGATGGGAGGCCGGACAAAAGATTTGCACGCTTCTTCCGCAAAGAGGTGCGTGTGGTGATTGGAGGGGGTTACCCGCTGGGCTCGGCGCGTCGGGTGCGGCTGGCCCTCGAAGTGGGGAGGAGCGTGCTCGCGCCTCGGCGATTGTCGTACATGGCGTACGGCAAACATGTCCACCATGTCGTCAAGCCGGAAGCTTTGGTCAGTGGAAGCGCCGGTGCCCGACATTGATCATTACCACTGGGCAACCATATCCGTGTGTAATCCGGCGTGACCAAGAATGTGGCACTGATACAACGTAGCTGGGGCAAATGCCGTTGTTGCCCCCTTGTTCTTTTTGATGTCGTATGTTAGCGGCGTTAGATCACTGCTGGATGACCGCTGTAAGCAAAACTACATTTGAACGCGATCTGGATTCTTGCCGTAGACGGAAGAGTTCAGTGCGAACCTTTGGCCCTTGCTGTTCGTGAGCTTAGATTCTTATTGTGGTCGTGTCTGAACGTAGGTGCAAGATATGATAATGCCCCTCATTCGATTCGCGCCAACTGCAACAGCTCATAAAATGAAAAGATAGTCAAGGCTTCGTGTTACAGCATTGATCATGAGGGAAATTATTTTGATTGCCCTTATAGCGTCTAGCATTACACTTTCCCAAGCTTGCTGGAAGCCGGCAAACGACCCCAGGGTTCCAAACGCTGCAGAAGACATTTATCCTTGCAACTCTACAACGGCCAAAACGCAAATAAGGAATTTTTTATCCCATTTAAAGCAGCATCGCCATGCATCGGCATGTGCGGAACACTGGTGGTTGGGGGCGATGGCAGGTGCGACGACTTTAAGATCAGCCATCAGACGGCCTCGGGCAACGTCTTATGACTAATATATCTATCATCGACCTGAATACTTTGCAGAACTCAAGATTAAGCAGAAGCAGCAACACGCGACGATAGCGGACGTCGGATGCAACAAGGTAAATCGCCCAATGCTTGGACCAGATATCGTTAAATTGGAATTGCATGGCACTGAAGGTTCTCGCATGTTTCTGGCAACTACCAGCCAAACCCTCGGGAATCGCGGCCCCCGTCCCAACCACCTCCCGCCCTACCTCCCCACCCTACCCCTGCTCCTCAGGCGTACTTCTCCGCCACAGCCCTGAACTATCTCGCGCCGGGCTACGGCAACCACCTGCAGCTGTTCTTCAAGTCCCACGAGGGACGCAACGTTTACGCGAAGCCCTGCGGCGGCTGCAACGAGTGCCGTCAGCGGCCGCCGCAGCAGACCGCCGGCGAGCAGCAGCTCGTGGACGTGTTCTGCTTCGAGCCCTCCGAGGTCCACATCGCCAGCCTGCGACAGGCCCGCGATGACCTGTACGGCCCCCCGGACGGGAAATCCAAGCGGGACAGCGGCCACGCCACCACAAAGGTCAACTTCCACGTGTTGCAGGCCGCCATGTCCAACAGCTCGGGCGTGGCGCACTTCCCCGTCAACTGCACCAGCAACACCTGCAGCCTCGCGGCGCGCAACGCCACCTTCCAGGCGGTCAACGTCACCACCCTGGACGACCACATGCGCTCGGCGGGCGTGTCCTTCCTGGACGTGATGAAGATCGACACGGAGGGGTTCGACCCGGCGGTTCTGGCGGGCGCCTACCAGTCGCTCCGAAACCACCGGGTGGGGCTGCTGTCCTTCGAGTACCACCGGCTGTGGGACCGCTCCGGGGGGACCCTGAAACAGTGCGTGCGCTACCTGGACGATCTGGGTTACGCGTGCTTCTACGACGGGCCCACGCTGGCGAAGCTGTCGGGGGCCTGCTGGAAGGACGCATACGAGCTGCGGCGCTGGACCAACGTGGTGTGCGTGCTGCGCGGCACGGACATGGAGCGGGAGCTGGTGCAGGGGAGCTACCTGGTCAAGAGGGGCAAGCAGTAGCAGCGCACCCGCAGTAGGATCTCTAGGATTGCCGGGTGGGAGGGAGGGGAGAGGGCAGGCTGCGGGGACCTGGGCTTCCTGGAGTGGCCGGTCACAAGGGGCAGTCACCCTGGACCCCAAGGAGGAGGAAGAGCAATAGGTTTGAAGGCAGGTGAACCAGGGGGAATCAGTTGGGAAGCCGGATAGCGCGGGAAGGGGCCGCCTGTAGGCGATGTGCGGCGGCGGGGCATATACGCGTGCAGGAGGAAGCGGCCAAAGGGGGCCCAACCTCATAACTGGGGTGGGACAGGATGGGGGCCGGGGTTTTGGACGAGCGGCAGGCAAGTGGGCGGCCGGTTGTGGGCTCCGGCATGGAGACAGCAACCTTGCATGAGCTCGGGAGGTGGCCCCCTCCTGGACGCACCTCCTGGTGCGAGGTCCCCTCCCCTCCTCGGCGCCCCACACGGAGGAGCTCCGGAGACGGCCCTGGCACGAGCTCAAGCTCAGGCGGGCATGGCACGGGCCCCCCCCCCCGGCCCCGCGGGGCTGTACTTCCCACGGGCTCTTTTGACCCTGTTGCGATCACGCTGCTGCTGAGGCGACTGCCCTCGAACGGACACGACGGGTCGGGCGGGCGGCGGCGGCGGCGGCGGCCGGCTCGGATGACTTTACTCAGCCGGCGGTCCGCTGTCGCCGGAGGCGCATCCTATCCTTCGGGATGCTCCGGCAGTGGCCGAAGCCCAGCCGCGCGGCAGCAAGGCCCCCTGCCACAGCTGTGGGGCCCCACCCAGTACAGCGGTACCATATCGACGCGCGCGCGGGGTGTGGAGGGGACCGTTCCGATGGCGTTGTTGGCGTTTGCGCGGAGTGCGACGACCCCGCTCGGGGTGCGACGACCCCGCTCGGGGTGCGGGCACTGGCGCTCGCGGGGGGCGCGACGTCCGTGCGAGGGAGGTTTCGTGGCGGCGGTGGTTGCGTGGCGGTGCGACCTCGCCAGCCCATTCGGGGTGAGGACGGGAGAGACCGCCCGGGAGGCCCCGGCTGTGCCTACGGCAGCCCCCCTCCCCCCCCCAAACCCGCCGGGAGAGTGTGGTTGCCGGGGGGACTACGCTGGGTTCTCCAGGTTGCGGCCTGGGCACCGGTTGGGGGAAGCAACGGGCCGGTGGGTGTGGCAACAGCCGGGCTGCTCGATCCGGCAGGTCGTGGACCGGGGGATAGCCAGCTTGGCTCGGCTCGGGAGGTGGTCTCGGACCAGGCTGGACACGGGGGCGGGGGCGGTGCTGCGAGGTGCGGCGCGTGGCGCGCGTGTGTGTGTCGGGGTGCTGCCAGAGCTGTCAGAGCTGCCAGAGCTGCCATGGCGCCGATGGTGATGACCCCGAACGGATTATTAAATGTGCGCGCAGGACAACGGGGTGGTGATGCGTTGGACGTTTTCCGGACAGGTTGCTCCGACATTACTCGAGTTCCCGCCGGAAGTTAGGTTGCAGGTGTCCCGCCCCGGATGTTTTTGTTTTTGGTCAGTTCAGCCACGCAACGTAGGTACTTAAGTTAAGGGCATTCGGGCAACCTGCGACGTCCTGCTATAGATATATATATAAAACATACTCCGTTGCCGCGCCGAGTGCCAAAGCTCGTATGCCGTCGTGTGTCGCTGTTACGCTTCCCAAAGGACTCGAAAATGGTGCTCAGGTATTTTGAAATGTTGTTATTTGTGCGAGCGTTGAACTTGCGGACTGCCGGACTGCTACTGTACTGGTGACTCTGGAGTCTGACGCTGGTGCAGTTCATACTGCAAATCCGTTGCCCGCTCACAAAAACGTTGGCAGGCTCTTGTGCGTCAAAATTGCTCCTGCGTCTATCCGGTTTGGCGCTCCGAGAAATTGCCCGCCAACCAAACGCAGACAAACAGCTGCCGACTGCGACGCAGCTGCGGGGTCAGTCCGGCGCTCGTCGGTTTGCATGGCAGGAGAGCGGGAAATGGACCTGCGACGCGGATTAGGACGCCCGGTTTCGCGGACACCGGTATATGACGAGTTTTAATTTGCAGGCCATGATGTCTCGAGGCGGCGTGGCGACGAATGGCCAGCAGGCGACATGATATGCCGGTAGCCGACACTGGACTGACCGGGACTGACATTCGTGGGGCCGTAGCATTCGCCATGACGTTCGGAAGACCTCAGCCACAGGGACCGCCACAGGACAGCTCGCCGGGGGCGTGTGCAGCTCTCAGCCGCGGCTTCCCATGCGCCCGCCTCGACACCGCCGCCCCCCCCCTGATGTCAAGAAAGACAGCGAAACCGCCGCCCCCGCCCACCGCCGCCCCTCCCCTTGCCAACGGGCGGGGCCTGGGCCCGGAAGGCGCTCCCGTGTTGAGATCAGATCGGATCGGGTCACAGACAGACACACGGCACCTGCAATCCAGATGGCGGTTAGGCTTGACGGTTAGGGTTGCCGTACTTTTAGGATTGAACAGCGACGCGCAGACGATGGCGGGATACGGGTGGCTGCCTGCCATACAATGCGGGAGCCGCTGTCAGCTGGCAGGCGCCTGCGGTATACACGTACCGTAGGGCCGAGAGCTGTGTTCCCTACGCACCTCGGCCCCTGTGTACCGTAGGGGTACACAGAGGGCGGACACAGCTTAGCGACTTTGCTTCTCGCGGCTCAGTTATCAGATTCTACACAGCTTAGCGACGGCATTACGGTAGCAGCGCAGTTGAGGGTCGAGACCTTACACGGCTCCAATCTGCGGTGCCGGTGTGGCATGAGGCGTCTCATGTCGGGCCCCTCGCGGGGGTCCTCCTCTTAGGAGGCAGCGCAACTGGCTGGCGAAGGAAGCCAGCTACCGTATCTCCCATTCCGTACAAAACCACCTCGTACGCCATGCAGTACAACAGGAACCAAGTAAATAGTACGGCATACTGTTGAGGAGGCCCCTCTACCTGGTCCGCGGTACAAGGTACGGTACCGTGTTACAGCAGCACGTGGCATCTGCGCCCGTGACAACGTCCGGTCCCGTGCCGGGCAGCAGCAGCCATCACGCCCTCCCGCACTGAATCAACGCTATAGCGGACCCCAAAAAGGGATCAACGCCCTCGTCCCTCACGGTCGCTGACCGTCTGCGTAAACTCCTCATGCCCTCTGGGGCTCGTATCCTGACTGGGACACGACAAATAGAGGCAGCAACAGGGAAACAATATCCAGTGCGGTCAGGGACAGTGCAAGCAACGGCTCTCCGCCGCTGCCTCGGGGGCCGCAACCGCACAGCGCGATACGGTAGTAATACTTACGCATCCGTCCACAGCACCTATGTCCAGAACCTTCCGAGGCAGGGGCCATTCGCGGCCCGTCCCACCGACCATTGCGCATCCGCCCAAGGGCCGGCCAATGGTTTCGGAGCCCATACAGCGACGCGACCGTGGAGAAGCGGTCCGACCTCCGGAGCGGACCCGCGCACGGGCCTTTTGTTGCAGTACCGTCAAGGACGGTACGGCAACGCGGCATTACGGTTGTACGGCAATCACCACACCGAACGCCCCTTCAACGCGCTTGGTGCGCGGAACCACCAGAACGAGCGTGTGTGCGAGAAACACAACTTCTGGCTGCCGCCCGTTGAGAGGTCGGCAGCCCCGTCCCTCACCCCTTTCGCGGGTGTCTCCTCAAGGTGCGGTTCCCAGCGGGTGTGCCGTGATCGGCTCCGCCCGGAGATGACCTCGGGGCGAGGAGGTTATAGGTTAGCCCGACAGAGGTGAGATGAGAGCTCTGGGATGGGTTTCCGACGGTTCGCGTTACGGTCTCGTCCAGCTCCGTACGCCCCTCCGCATTCCCACACCGCCAACAGACATATCAACATGACACACACGTGTGAAAAGTCAGGGAGGGGGGGGCCACAGCGGTGTGGGTGTACGGAGCCATCACCTCCTCCTGCCGTACAAACAGTCCCGAAACGTCCAGCCGTGGTTGCAGTGCCACGAACGGCCTGCCGGTCACTCTGGACACCAGCTGGGAACTCTTGGCGGGTGTACCAAAAGCGCACGCCGCCGCACAGTGCACAAGGAGCAGTGGATAAGGGCTCTTGGTCGCCTCTGTTGTACAAGAGTGCGCCGCTGGCAGCGCACACACACACACACACACACACACATGTACGGACATGTACATGTGTACACACACAACGCTTGTTTCACAGCGGGTGCCGTACCGCTGCTGACTCTGCAAACAAATGTCGTACCGACATCCAAAACCCTGGAACAACGAGGACGGAGCACAGCGCTGCGGCAGCGCTCGACCGCGCTCGCGGGTGCCGGCGCCTCCTGCTGCGCCGGAAGAGTCCCGTCCGTACCGTAATCAGGGAGCGAAGGCCGAAGCGACCAGAGCCCGCGTGGCGGACCACAGACGCGGCCCCGGCAGTGTCCCGAGCTCATGACAGGCTTTGGACGGAGCCGTCGGCCGCAGAGACGGAGAGACACTCCCCCTCCCCCCTCCGACTACCGGCCGTCCCACCCGACCCGACCCGCACCGACGACGGCACACCCGGCAAGTGACACCGTCGACTCAGCGTCTAGCCATCTCCTCAACCTCCAGTCGCCAGCACCAGTACTCCCCCCCAACAGTCACAACCACCCCCACAACCACCCCCACAACCACCCCCAGTCAATCCCCCCGAGTATCCACTCTGCATTCCCCCCTACCTACCTCAAACGGAGTCCACACAACATTAGAAAGCGTATCATCGTCCGGACAACAGCGGATTTGGCGCCCCACCGCCGCCGCCGCCGCCGCCGCCGCGTCCAACAGCTAACGACATCCAGCGGTAAGGAGGACAAGGCTACGAGAACAGTTTTCTTGTACGACTATTCTTAGTGTCGTATACTACGAGAGGGACGCGAGGACTGCGCGTCGGGCGACGCGATGGCGCGACGTAACGCCCTGACCCTAAGAAACCCTGCAGTTGTACGACAGTGGTGTGCGTGAGGAGGAGGAGGAGGAGGAGGAGGTGGGGTTCGGTAAGGCACCTCGACGCGGATCCACACACACACACACACACACACACACACACACACACACACACACACACACGGGTGAGCTTCTTGTTAAACACACGCGGAGATTCATTAAACACACACGGAGGGCGGTGTCCGGCGGCGAGGCGAGGCAGCGCGCGCCCCCCTCCGCTCCACCTCGCCGCAACGCCAGACGGCCCGAGGCCGCATCCGGCTGCCCCGCACAATACCGCAACTGGTGGCGTTAACTGCCTCCATCAACGGGCGGCCGCCGCGAGGTAGATAAAACAAGGGCGCGTCGGGAAGCACATCGCCATGCACTCAGAATCGTCGTCATATGCAAAAGTGTCCAACAATCTGTTGTCTCTCTGTCTGTCTGCCCTGTCCGTCTTGTCTGTCCTGTTTGTCTGTCTCGTCTGAATTGTCTGTGTTGTCTATCTGTCTTGCCCGTCTGACTGTGTGCCTGTCTGCGCGTCTGCCTGGTCGTTTACCCCTCCGCCATGTCCCATCGATTGGACGACAGACAGACAAACAGACAGACAGGCTAGACAGGGATAAATCGCGCTTCGCCATGCCTGCCGCGAAAAACCAAAATAAAAACGCGCATGTTGGGTATTCAGGGTTTGCGAGGTTTGTGAAATGCCTGCTTTGTGTTGTGTCTGTGCGGTCAACGGTCAACGTCTCTGTTTTTTTCGTCGGTTCGACTAGTGCCCGCCCGCACCGCCGCCGCCGCCGCCGCCACCCGCGCTGACTCCCGTCAGCACACTGCCCAGGATGGGCCCTCCCCCCGCGGGCCCCGTCCCGACGCCTGCCCCATTCACCATCTCACTCAGCAGCTGCTTCCCAGTGGCCGCCCGCCACACGAACCCGCCCTTCAAAATCACATTGGGTTGCCGTACATTTGACGGCAAATTCGAACGGCCGCCGCCCTTGGTCAGCAGCGACGCCAGCGCGTTGGCCGTCGGACTGGGGCCGCCGCCGGAGCCGCCGCCGCCCAGGCCGCTCGACGGCGACCCCGCTGCCAGAGCCGCCGCCGCCGCCGCCATCACGCTTCGATGCGCCGCCAGGGACTGCGCGACGGAGGCCTCCGGGGCGAGCTGCGAGTTGGCAGTCCGCCGGGACGCTAGACCTTGGTGCCCGCTGCCGCCGCTGCCGCGCAACAGAGGCAGATGCGTGGTGCTGCTGCTGCTGCCACCACTGCCCGCGATACCACCGCCGCCGCCGCCGCCGCCGCTGGTCGCGGCGGCAGCCGCCGCCACCCGTATGTACTGCAGGAACGGCGTCGAGAACGACGCGCTGGCGGCGGCGGCGGCGCTGGAATGCGCCGTACTGTCGGCGCCGCCGACCGGGACCACCGCCCAGGTGTTGGGCGAGGGCACGCCGTTCCAGTCGCCGTACGTGTGCCGCCGGATCTGCTCCGGGTTGCTCTGCCGCTGCGAAGGCAGCTGCCGGAAGCTGGGAGACTTCGGACCCATGGGACTCCCCGCGTCCTGACGGACGTTCGAAGGACCGTCGGCTGGGGCCGCCTCCGCCGGGGCGCCGGCCGCAGCAATGGCTGCAGCAGCTGTGGCTGCATCAAAGGCAGTGGCATTGGCACTTCCGCATTCACCCACATCGTCACCGCCGCCGCCGTCACCACCCGCGGCCGCGTCGCCGTCACCCGTCGGCGAGGCCGCCGTCGGCGCTCCACCGCCGTCGTCGTCGTCGCCGGTCGCCGGATGCTGAGGCGAAGCCCTGGCAGGCCCCGTGCCGTCGGCCGTGTACGACATGTACGATGACATGTACGACGGGACGCTGTCCTCTGGATCTGCCGAATCCGGCACGCCGGCGACCGGGCCGGCTGCCTCACCCGTCACTTCGGCCGCAGCGGCGCACTGAGCTGACGCAGACCCACCTTGCGCGGAACCGACCCGTGGGTCAGTTGCGTCAAATACATCTGGTTGGGCAAGGGCAGGCACACCAAAGCTATGGCTGCTCTGTGGCGTCTGGCCGTCCTCTCTCTCCACCGCCGCCGCCGTCGCCGCCGCCACCCCTGCTTGTGCTGCCGTTGCTGCCGCCGTGGCGGGACTCAAGCCGCCGTCGACCACCCACGACGACCCATGGGACGGTACTTGCACAGGCGGCGGCGGCGTGATTTGCCGCCGACGCCGTGCCCCGCCCTGCTCGTCCGCGCCACTGCGGCGGCCGCCGCCGCCACTGCCAGACGCGCTGGACATCATTGACACCCCGGAGGCGGCCGACGCCTCACCCGCCAGAGCCGGCGGCGGAGCCGCGCCCCCCGCCGCCGCCGCCGCCGCCACCGGCGCCTCCGGGCCCGCGTCTTGCGCAGTTTTGAAGCTTTGACCCATGGGTCTGCCGAACGCCGCCAGAGGGCCCTCGCCACTGGCTCTACGAGGCGATGCTGGGCCCGGAGAGGGGGTCTGGGAGGGCGGCCCGCTGGCGTCCGAGCTAGATAGGTGGCCGCTGAAACGAGGGCGGCGGACGGCTCCCGGGGGCGCTCCGTCGCCCGCCGCCGCCGCCGTCGCCGCCGCCGGCCCTGCCGCCGCCGGCCCAATGCCACGGCGCTGCGCAGTCGTGCACAACGGGTCGCGGGGGATGGGTTTGGGTTTAAGACGGACTCGGAGAGACAGGGCACGGCGCAACCACATGCACACGGGGTGGAAGGAGATGGGTCTAAACGGCTCGACGTCCGTCAGGACGGGCGATTGGACCCACGGGTTGGTACGTGAAGCTGGCCTGTACGGCCCACGTGTGTACGACCCGTGACGCGACGCGACTCACGGAGGATGGCGCCCGGATGATTCGAAGAAGCGACGAGTGCGGGCCGCCCGTTGCCGGTACGGCACCGCTGTACCGTGACTTGTTCGTGCCGTACTGCCTGTGCTGCTGCTGCGGCGTCCCCGGCGGCTGCGGCGTTGGCTGTTGCAGCGGCAGCTGCTGAGGCTCGGGCGGAGCTCGGGCCCGGAGCGCAGCGGCGGAGATCGTCGTCGGCAGCGGCTTCAGGCCGCCGACGGGGCTGCTGCTGCCGCCGCCGCGGCAGCCGACGCCGGCGGCGGTCGCGGCGGCAGCGACCGCCGCCGCCACGCCATTGAACCCGCCGCCGAACGCCGTCGTCGTCTTCGACCTGCCAGGCTCCGCCGCCGACGAGTGCGCCGCCGCACTCGCCAGCGCCGCCGCCAGCGCCGCCTCCGCCGCTCGCTCCCGCGCGCTCCACGGCCCCGGAGTGTCGGGTGTCGTACAACGCCTCAAATCCAGAGGCGGGACGCCCTGCCCACCCTGTGGTGGCGGCGGTCCGACGACCCCCTCCCCGCCCTCCGCCCCGCCCGAGAACTCGCCGCCGCCGCCACCCCCGCCGCCGGCCTCCGACCAGCCGTCGGCGCCGCCGCCGCCGCCTCCCGCGCCGTCGACCTGCCGTCGGCTCCCGCGGCTGCGCAGCGCCGCACGGGGACGGCCGCCGCCGGCGCCGCCGGTGCTGCCGCCGCCGCCGGCGACCCCGCTGCCGCCGCCGCCACCGCCGGCGGGTACGGTCCCTGGAGCCGCGCTCCTGGAGTACAGCACGTTGAGGACGCTGCAGGGGCCGAAGTTCCAGGAGAAATCTACCAGCGGCAACAGCTGTCGGGGCACCTGTTTGAGCAGCTGCTGGGCAGCTTCCTCCGCGGCGGCGTCAGCTTCCGCCCCGGGGTAGCTGTAGCCGCCCTCGTGGCTGTCGCTGCCGCTGCCGCCGCTGTCATGGTCGCTGTCGTACCCAGCAACGGCGCCGCCCCCGTCGCCGTCGGCGCCGCCGGCGTCGTCCTTCACGTCCGCCGCGTCGGCGGCGGTGGCGGCGATGCCGTCGGCGTCCGCAGCGTCTGTTGCCGTACCCGTCGCCGGCAGCGCCGCCCCCGAGGTACGAACGGAGCCCATACCGCCGCTCCCGCCAGACTCGGAGCTGCCCGCCTTTGCGACCGCCGGCAGTTGCTGCTGCTCATTTGGATGGTGGCGACTGTGGCGGCGGCGATGATGCCCTGTGTTCGGCTGCGCGACTCCGCCCTGTGCCCGCCCCCCACCAGACTGCCGTACCGTCTTCGCGACGGCATCCCCACCCGCCGCCCCGTCGGCCTCCGAGACGCCGCCGCCGCCGCTGCCGCTTGCCGCCCCTGTCCCCGAATTCGCCAACTCAGCCGACGCGCGAAGGAACGTGAAACCCCAGCCGAACGGCAGCGCCGCCACCGTCGTCGGCGACGGCGCCACCTTCGGCGCTGCCAGCGCCGTCGGCGCGCCGCCGGAGTCGCCGTCGCCGCCGCCGCTGCTGACGCCGCCGGCGCCGCTCCGCGTGCTCCCGTTCGCGCCGTCTTCCGTGTCGTCGTGCGCGCGCATCACGTCCCCCCAGTCGTCGAAGTGCGAAAGCGCCGCCTCGAGTCGAGATCCGACGCCGCCGGCCGCCGCCGCCACCGCCTTCGGCGCCGGGCCCGCCAGCTGCCGCCGCTGGCCCGCCGGCGGGCGAACCCAGTCGCTCGCGACGGCGCTGACCGACGCCCAGTTCGAATGTGGCCCGTCGGCGTCGAGGTCCAGGATCGAGGTGCCGTACTCACGCGGCTTCGACGACTCAGGGTCCGCCGCCGCCGCCGCCGCGTCGGCGTCGCAGCTGCCGCAGACGCGGAGCTGTACGTCGACGCCGTGGCCCAAAGCGACGGCGCCGCCGGGTGCGGTGCCGGTGCTGTACGTCGTCCTCTTGGTGGGCGACGTCGGCTGGGACCTGGCAGCGGGGGCCCCCGGTGGGGGAGGGGTCTCGCCGGCGGAGCGGAGGGAGGGGGGCTTCGTGGTGGGGTGGAGGGCCTGCGGGGAGGGGGAGTCCGTTGGGGCAGGGAGGGTTACAGGGCACTGTCAGACGTTCTCAAACTGCGCTGCTGCTGCTGCTGCTGCCAGAGCGACGGATCGAGTGGAAAGAACAGGAAGAGGGGGAGGGCGCCGAACAGCGGACGGGTGGAGGGTATCACCCACCCATGGCTGTCCACCACAGCCACTCCTCCTCCCCCCAACACCCGCTCACGGTTCGTCCTTCGGGTTTATTTTTATTTCTTTTTCAATTGAAGCCCCCCAACACCCGCTAGCGGCTGCCACCCACCCACGCACCCACCCGGAGGCTGTGGCCCCGGAGGACCCGGCTTATCCTGGCCGCCTCCCCCTGCTCCTCCCGCTGGGCCTGCAGCAGCAACATCATCTTGGCCTCCGCGATGGCGCGTAGCTCCTGGCGGGGTGAGGGGAGGGGAGGGGAGGCGGGACAGGGTGAGGGGAGGCGGGTTGAGGGGAGGCGGGGCGGGGCGGGGCGGGACGGGGCGGGAAAGAACACGGCAGGGTGGGGCGGGACCAGGGGTGGGAGGGCGCGGTGGCAGGGCAGGGCGGGTAAGGCGAGCCGTGTGTCGGGCGAAGGTCGAAGGTCTGCAGCTAGGGTCGACATGTGCCGTACCATGATACGGCACCCGTCGCTCAGGTCCCACGTGCCAAGATCAAGCCGCTTCACACACACACACATACACATACACATATATGGGTATGGGTGGGCTTCTTGTTATACACATATACACACACCCCTCCCAGGCGCCCCCAGACAGCTACCCCCCGCGCCGCGGCAGTCCCGGTGGCCCCTATCTCCCGCTGCGCAGGTGCCGGCTGCCGAACAAATGACATACACCATACACAGACACAGAGCCACCGCCCCGCCCCGTCAGTGTTCCCCTTGCGCACCTCTCCCCGCCCCCCCCGACCCCGCCGCAACACCGAGACACCCCTGGAGCGACACCCCGCCCCTGGAGCGACCTCCCGCCCGGCCCCCACCTCGAGCTGCGCCGGCGGACAGATCCGCAGGAAGTGTAACCGGCGCAGACGGTACAGCAGCACCTCTGTGGCGGACCGCACCGTGGCCGCCCGGTGCCGTACATTCCCAAACACACACATCTCCCCGATCAGCTGGCCGCTCTGCACCGCCGCCACCTGAAGGAGGGCCGGGGGGGGGGGTCGGGGGCCCGGAGTGTGTGTTTAGCGACGAGACCCGCCCGACCAGTAATGTGTGTGTGTGGGGGGGGGGGAGAGGTGTAGGAAGGGGTTAGACATTTCGAAGCTGCGCTGCGCCGCAGGGGCGGGGTTGGTGTTACTTGGCTTGGTGTCGTATGTGCCGGTGTGTGCTGGTTGGGGGGGAGCATGCTTTAACAACTTCGGAGATGTTCTGCACTTTACTGCCGTACATGCCCCTCTCCCCCCCCTCCCCTCCCCTCCCCAGCCGCCCACCTGGGTTGTCCTCTTGGGGTCGGTCTCCGGCGGCCGACTGGCTGCGGGGCTCCAGTGAGGGTCGATCAGCAGGTGGCAGCGCCCGCTCACCAGCGCCCACATGCAATCGGCGGAGTCGCCCTGGCGGCACAGCAGGTCCCGGGGGCCCAGCTCCTGGGGGGGCGGAGAGGGCGCGGGGGGAGATGTAGGAAATTGGTAGACAATTCAAACTGCGCTGCTGCTGCCAGAGCGACGGTTCGGGAGGGGAGGCGCCCGCATCGGACACGTGGGTCGACGTGTTGGAGCTGAAAGAGGGGGCTGAGGCAGGGAGGGATATGTGGGGTGTGTGGGGGTTATAGGTGGGGGTTACCTGTGGGAGTTATCTGTGGGGGTTACATGTGGGGTTATAGGTGTTAGGGTTACGGTATCTGTGGGGGTATGCACTAACCCGGGTCCCCCACCTCCCCGCCCCCCCCGGCCCCGGCCCCGGCCCACCACTTCGAAGAAGAATGGCGCCAGGCGCTCCACCACGCGGCGGGGCATGTTACCGAACACGGGGAGCCTGGCCAGGAAGTCGATCTGGAGGGGGGAGGGAGGGGCGGGACGCGGGAGGGAGGGGAGGGGCGGGAGGGAGGGAGGGAGGGACGAATGGCAATGAATGGCGGTTGGGGTGCGCTGATTTTCATGTCTTCGCAACAGCTCTCCATAGGGCCCCCGCCCTTTGGGTTTGCAACCTCCCCCTTTTTGTCAGTTTGCATCATCTCCCCCCCCCCGGCCCCCCCGGGGCCCCCCCGTTTGCAAAACCCCCCAAGGGCCCCACCCACCCACCCACCCACCCACCCACACCCACACCCACCCACGCACCTTTCTGTTGAAGGAGGCCCGCACGCACAGTCCGATGGTGTCGTGGAAGAGGTGGCGGGGCACCACCAGCAGCGTGGCGCGGGGGGAGACGACCTGCGGGGAGGCGGGGGGCGGGGAGGCGGGGGGGCGGGGGGCGGGGGGGGGAACCCACGTGACGTACGGCACGTCCCCGATCTTCGACGTCCCATCGGCCCATGACCTCCCTGCCTTCCCCGGCCCTCCCTCCCTGCCCGGGCCCCCCTTGCCCTCCCTCCCCAGCAGCCCTCCGCTCCCGCCGCGCCCTCCTGCGGCACCCCGCGCTATGCGTCCTGACCGAATCCGAATCCATTCGCTGCACACACACCCCAACCCTCCCCAACGCCTGCCTGCCCCGGCCCCGTCGTGCTGCCACGTACCGTGGCCCTGCAGGGCCGCCTCATCCCCGCCAGCACGGACTCATCCCCCACCAGCTCCCAGGCGTTGAGCCGCTGCAGCACATCCTCCGAGCTCACTGGGGCCCGGCACGGGGAGGGGGTCGGGTCGGGTCGGGTCGGGTTGGGTTGTGCTGGGTTGTGCTGGGTTGGGTTGGGCTGGGTTGTGCTGGGTTGGGTTGGGGAACTCCACAAGACCAGCCAAGTGGGTTGGGTTTGGTTGGGCTGGGTTGCGCTGGGTTGGGTTGGGTTGGGTTGGGTTGGGTTGGGTTGGGTTGGGTACTTGGGTTGGTGGCATGCATGCACGGGTATGGTCTGGGCCGGGGCACCCGGGGGGAGGGGGAGGGGGAGGGGGACGGGGGACGGGGGGGCAAACCTGAGTCCGCTTCGGACATTGGGGCCCTCTGGCCCCTGGCTAACCCCTCCCCCTTTCACACACCCACACACACACACACACCCACACACACCCCTGTTGACCTAGGACGTTGTCAGTAAGCAGGGTTATGGCAGCTTGGTCTATGGTGCTTTTATGCGTACTTTGCCTGCCAGGTTGCCCAGCCCTGTGCACCGTAAGAATGTACTGGTTGGACCGCGTGGCCGTGACTGCTTTCCCAGGAGGATCGGAGCCGTGCTACCTGCATAGTGCTCGCTCCGTTGCGTGGTCCCCTTTTGCCGTGTGTGCCTGGCCTTCAGCTGGTTGCGCTGAACGTGTAGGGGTTTTGTTTGAGTTGGCCCCGTGATCGGCTTTATAAGGGAAGGCTGGCTTGGTGCCTGACCTCGTGGCGCGTTTTAGATGGGGCTAGAGGCCCCGGGTGCACGGCACCCTTGTGGTCCCGTGCTGTGTCTCCTCGCCCCTCTCTCAGTTCTCTGGGAGAGTGCTTCGGCGGTCTCCCGTATGGGGCGGGTTAGCGCCCCCGGCCAGCGTCGGCCCGGCAGATATGTAACGATTTACACACACACACACGCACACACACACATACACACACACACGGACGCGTCGCGCCACAGACCGACACGGCGACCTCCCCACCCCACCCCAACCTCATCCCAACCCTTTGCGAACCCCAACCCCGACCCCATCCCCAACCCCGCGCCCTCCCAGGCTCCCACCCCTGAGGGCCTGCCGCCCCACCTTCCCGGAAGTCCTCCATGCCACTGGACCGCCGTTGGTGGTAGTAGTAGGGCTGCTGCGGCGGGTCGGTGAGCAGCACCGCGCCCTCCACCACCAGAAACACCGCATCGGAGGGGTCACCCGACCGGAACAGCACCTCCCCGCGACAGGGCTGCTGGGCCACCAGCTGCGGGAGGCGGCCAGGGGCGTGGGCGGGCGTGTGGTGTACGGGCGGTGGGGAGGGCGGAGGGGAGGGTTAGGGCTTTGTGTGCTTTTGTGTGCTTTTGTGTGCTTTTGTGTTTGTGTTTAGCGAGAGACCCGTGCGTGTGTGTGCAACGGTGTGTCCTTGTATGCTACTGTGTGTTACGATAAGAGACCCGCCCGACCCGACTGTGTGTATTTGTGTGTGTTTATGTACCTGGATTGTGTCCGCCCCGTCCCCCCTTCCCCCCCTGGACTGATGCGCCTGGACCGGCGGTGCGGTCAGCTGCCGGCGACGCCGCCCCCACCTGGCGGGCCAGGGACGCCAGGGAGGTCTCCCCCGCGGTCCGCAGCTTGGGGAACAGCGACAGCAGCGACACCAGGGAGGAGATCTGGGCGGGGAATGGGAGGGGGGCCAGGGAGGTATAGGGGCCGGGGCCCAGGGGGGGCAGGGGAGGGCAGGGGAGTGGGAGGGGAAGGGAGGGGAGGGCAAAGGAAGGGGGGCAGGGGAGTGGGAGGGGAAGGGAGGCGGGAGGAAGGGGAAAGGGGTGTCCTCGGAACCGGTCGTGGGAGTGGCGGTCAGGGGAATGCGGGGTGCGTGTGTAAAAGAAAATTGAGCCGCGAGAAGCGTGTGTGTGTGTGTGGTTGGCGGCGCAGCGCGGGTGGTGGTTGCTGGTTTGGTTTCGGGCCGGGACTAGCGAATGGATGGCGGTGCTTGGGGACGGGGAGGTGGGGGGGCACGGGCGCTCAGGGATAAGGACCAGCGCGGCCGAAGGCATACGGAAACCATGGGGAGTGAGAGGCTTATTGTTGTTTTGACCCAAGAAACCATTTGAACTCATGCGCTGTCCTTTGTGGCAGAAGAGGCGCGCGTGGCCGCAAGCATGCCGGCCACGGCTTCCCTGTTGGACAGCGAGAAAATCCCATAGAGACCGTGGTGACAAAAATACAATGCTCTCACGCTTTCCCAGCGGAGGTTTCCTTGTCTCTGCAACGCGCTGAAAACCGCAGGGAGGATGCCCAACCTTGGCCAAAGCGCACCTGGTCTGATGTGCGCGATTCTGGCGCATTCAGAATCCATCCGGAGACCTCCTCAAGTGTTGCGTTCCGCCTTGCTGTGCGGTCCTGAGTGGCTAGACCGAAGAGCGTCGTGGCCGCATCTACTTGTGCGGGCTCAGCCGCCCATTTTACTTCATTTGTCATAGGTAGATAGAAGGTAGAACGTTCCACCGATGCAAAGTTCTATCGACTAGACTCCCAGGCCTATATCTTGACCACCCTCAAAGGGCGACCAAATGTGTTCGGCTATCATGCTCTCCGCTACTGAAGGCAGATGAACTTGCGGCTTTTGACATCTCTTCTGCTTGCATGCAACATTTCGGCTGACTGGAACGTTTCGTGTAACGACTAACGGTGGAGGTGATCCCACCCCACAGATTACGTCAAATTGTGCGGAATCCGCATGATGCGCGTTCAGGCACGATATGAATTACAAAGGTGAAGGCACCTCGATGTTTCAGGCTGCGACAGTATTGAGTTCTACCCTCGCTCTACTACACTAACCGTAATGCATGGCTTGCATCGGTAGATAACATGCAACATGACATATGTTTGATATCGTTCATTTAACATGGGCAGCGAGACGCTCCTCTTTTGATGCACTTTGGAGTTACCAGTTGGGGCCGACCGCATCACGAACACTGCAATCCCCGGACTTGTGAATGAAGGCAAAATTTATAACAAGTATCTGAGTACATTGCGATAGATGCAATTGAACAGATATCCTGCGAGTTGGAAGGAAGTTCCTCTGCATCCGCAGCGCCCGCCATGCACTGGTTTACTACGAATAAGCTGCCGTGCCGTTCGCAAGAATAACTGAATATATAAATTAACAGACAGCATATATATTCATGAGAGTGTTGACTGGTCGGATAAAATTGCATTACTATAAGCGCCTGGACAAGGCGCATCCGGACTAGGCCTGACACTCCTGCACTCTGGAATCGGCAGAATAATTCTGATCGTGAGTTTATTTTTGAAACCTGAGTATTGACTTGCGACCTGATTCCGCAAGGACGTGGCTTGCGCTGTGGAAAACACGTTTGCCGTCGGACAATACCACGACGGACAGATCGCTGGGTCTCACACCATTATAGGACATTTCAGTTGATTTACGACTTTTTACATTTTCATGATGCATTGGTCAACCGTCGTGGATAGCGACGGCGTCGTTACCCGGGCCTTCATCAGGCGGTTTGCAACGGCTGCTTTCCTTGATGCAAACAATATTTCCTCTTGTTACAACATGATTCTCTCATGTTTCAATACTAGTACGAACCCACATCTCTGACGCCTGCGAGCGTATCGTGACCGAATTGAGTGAGACAGCCTTACGGACCAGGGCCCCTTACCCTCAGCGCATTGGCCTTCAATACGTTATACTCACAGCCACTTACTTTCTCATCTGCGGCGCTCTGGAGATCCAGTCGGAGTGCGGCCCCTGCTGCTGACCCGCAGTACGTTCCCGCTCGAACGGCGCTTGCCGCTTGCCGCTTGCCGCTTGCCGCTTGCCGCCTACCGCGCCGTTTGCAGGACCTGCTGCTGCGCATCAACCCAAGGACGCGTCGGGCTCCAACACCCACCACCTCGGCAAAACTCCCATCTCTCCGAGCATTTTCTGGGCCTGCATTTCCCCAATCTCGCTGGCCACAGCGCCTGCCCGACCATGGCGCGCGGCAGCCCGGCCCTAGCGCTGGGCGCCCTCCTGCTGTTGTCGCTCCAATGCACCCCACGAGTTGCCGCCCAGCAGTCCTTCTTGAGCCCCGTCACCTTCTACACCTACTCGGCGGGCGGCAGTGACGACGCGGCACGGAAGAGCAACGCCGCGAACGCCCTCCGGGTAAGGGCCCGCTGCGCTCATCAGCTTCCCATTCTTCGGCCGTACAGCCCCCTGAGGTGCCGTACATGGGTTGCCGTACCTGGGTTTCGTGTCTGGTCCCGCCCGCCGGACGGAGTCTCTAGCTGCTAGGAGGGTGGGTATCAAGTCGCGAATCTTGTAAGTCAGGCCGCGGATGCGACGAGCGGCCCCTGGGGTACCGCCAACTGGCTGTTCACGGGCGGCACCTCGTCTGCGGGCCCGAGTCTCCCTGATGGGGACCGCAGCCAGCCAACCAGCCAGCCAGCCAGCCAGCCAGCCAGCCAGCCAGCCAGCCAGCCACCAGCCAGCCAGCCAGCCAGCCAGCCAGCCAGCCAGCCAGCCAGCCAGCCAGCCAGCCAGCCAGCCAGCCAGCCAGCCAGCCAGCCAGCCAGCCAGCCAGCCAGCCAGCCAGCCAACCAGCCAGCCAACCAGCCAGCCAGCCAGCCAGCCAGCCAGCCAGCCAGCCAGCCAGCCAGCCAGCCAGCCAGCCAGCCACCACGGAGCTGCCCGGCTGGGCAGATGGCCCTGCCAGAGGGAGAGCGGAGGGAACCCAGGCTCCTGCCGCGAAGATTGGTTAAGGGAGCAGCGACGGGGCCAACAGGCGGACCCCTTCCCGCCAGCGCCTTCGAGGGCGAACTGCAGCGGACAGCGGCCTGACAGCGGAAGGTCCGGGCCGCACCCGCGCCGGAGGTCCTGGTGTCCCTGCGCGAGTTTCGGGGCGCGCCGTAAGGGGATGCCTCTGGGGAGCCGGGGGTCCTTGGGGTCCGGCCTCATTGAGCGGTCTGCCATCCGTTCCGCCCATCCGCTCTTCGTGAATCCTTGCCCATCCTGACAATCTGAGGCCCCCGGGTGCCTCTCCGTCGGACTACCTCTACCCCTGACCTTGACCCCGACCTCTGCTCTGACCTCGCCTTGTTGCCGCTCCTGCCTCCCAGGGCGTCGCCGGCTCCTCCCTCACCCTCTTCCTGTCGCTGCCCGGCAAGTCGGACCTGGCCACCAGCGGGACAGTGGTCATCATGGCCAACACGCTGCAAGCCATGGACGATGTGGGTGGAGCAGAAATCCCGAGGAGGGGGGGAGGGCGGGGGGCCGCGGGAGGCAGCCGGGCGGCGGAGGGTACGGGTGTGGCGCCACTGTTGGCTCTAGCGGGGGGCTTCAGCGGCAACAGACCTGAGCTGCGCGGGCCGGGCAGGGCAGGGCTGGGCCGGGTCAGGTCAGGGTCCTTTGCGGCATGTGGGGCCCGGGGCCTGACCAGCAACAGCAGCAGCAGCAGCAGCACCACCCGGTGGGATGGGGGCGCACGGGGCCCGCTATGCACCCCGGGGCCGACGGAGGGGTTTCCAGAGATCCAGACTCCTCTGCACCCCGGGGCCCCTCCACGTGCCTCCACCCCACGTGCCTCCACCCCACGAGGCACGAGGTGGCAGGCGCTGGAATGGGGAGGGGAACGTGACGTGACGGCGAGCAGTGGCAACGGGGCAGGGCATTTGGGGGGCTTTGGGTGCGGTGGGCGCCGGGTTTACGTCGGGCGCCTGGACGGGGGTGAGATGGACTAAGACGAGGCCGGACGGACGTGGTTGGCGGTGGCAGAAGTAACAGGGGGGTTGGGGGTGGGGTGGGGTGGGGTGGTGTGGAGTGACGGGCGGCGACAAGGAAGGAACGGAGGGCTGCAGGAGAAGGGAGCTGGCGGCACCAGGGGGGGCACCAGGGGGGGTTGGAGTGCGTCACGACGTCCCATGCCTTCACGCTCCCTCGAATCCTCCCAGCTCCCACCCGGTAAGCGGGCTTGCCAGGGGCGCCTCCGGGCCCCTGGAGGTCCGTCGGCGCGCCCATGGAGGTCCCCTGCACCCCGCACAATCCATCCCCCCCCCCTGCTGGGCTCTCGCTCCCAAACCCTCATAAACCCTCAACAGCCCTCAGGCTCATCATCCCGCCCTGATCCCGCCTCACGCCACCACCTCTCTCCCCCCCTTTCGCCCCGCCATGCCTACAGGCCACTCGGGCCCAGCTAGCTCGGAACGTCGACCGGCCCGGGTCCATGCTGGTCCTGATGGCCACCGCGGACTCCAACCCGCCGTACAACAACCTGCTGATCCCCTACCTCTCCAGCAACCCGAACTGCGTCCCGGTGAGATCGGAGGTTTGGGGTTGCGGGTTTCTCTGGGGTTTGGAGAATATGCAACTGTGGCATGCACACATCCTTCGTGCCAGCCGCTGATACCTTCCCTCCCTCCCTCCCTCCCTCCCTCCCTCCCTCCCTCCCTCCCTCCCTCCCCTCCCTCCTCCCTCCCTCCCTCCCTCCTCCCTCCCTCCCTCCCTCCCCCCCCCCCCCCCCCCCCCCCCCCCCCCCCCCCCCTCCCTCCCCCCTCCCTCCCTCCCTCCCTCCCTCCCTCCCTCCCTCCCTCCCTCCCTCCCTCCCTCCCTCCCTCCCTCCCTCCCTCCCTCCCTCCCTCCCTCCCTCCCTCCCTCCCTCCCTCCCTCCCTCCCTCCCTCCCTCCCTCCCTCCCTCCTCCCTCCCTCCCTCCCTCCCTCCCTCCCTCCCTCCCCCCCCCCCCCCCCCCCCCCCCCTCCCTCCCTCCCTCCCTCCTCCCTCCCTCCCTCCCTCCCTCCCTCCCTCCCTCCCTCCCTCCCTCCCTCCCTCCCCCCCCCCCTCCCTCCCTCCCTCCCTCCCTCCATGCTCCCTCCCTCCCTCCCTCCCTCCGTCCCTTCCCCCCTCCCCCTGGCAGTTCGGCCTCAGCCGCGCCGCCAACACGGTTGTCAACTTCCCCGGCCTGATCACCTCCATCTTCGCGGGTGGCAACAGGGTGCAGAGCTTCAAGTGTGACGTGGGTAAGCAAAAGCAAGCAGCGCCTCGCTCCCGTGCGGGGCCCCCCCATCCGCTCCCACCCGGCGGCCTCCCCCCCTCCCCGCCACGGACACGCAGCTCAACCCTCTCAACGCATGGCCCCGTCTTGGATCTCTCCAACCATCGTGCAACAGGGGTACCCGTGGTCCCGCCATCTCCGTACCATGGACCGTACGTACAGCACCTGACCCATCCCTACCTGACCCATCCCTACCTGACCCATCCCTACCTGACCCATCCGTATCTTACCTATCGCCCTGCAACGATCACCCATCATCGCCTAGTAACCCTGCACTGCGCCCCGCACCCGCACCCGCCCCGCTGCCGCCCCCCTCCCTCCCTCCCTCCCCCTTCTCCCTCCTCCCTCCTTCCTCCCGCTCTGCCCGCCGCCGCCGCCGCCGCCGCCACACGCACACGCACACGCAGGCAACTCCTGGTACCTGGCCAGCGACGGCACCTCGCCGGTCATCCTGTTCTACACCCCGGGGGGCGGGCTCGTGAAGCTGGTCGGGTACGACTTCAGCGGAAGTGAGTGGGCCGGTGCTGACCCGCGTGGTGGTGGGGGGCGAGGGGGATTGATGGGGGTGGTGGGGGTGGGGGTGGTGCGGACCGTGGGGACGCACATGTACTGAGGGAAGGGGGGCCAGAGGCCAGGGGCCCAAGTAAGGTGGCGAGGGCCCTGTGGTGGCGAGGGCCCTACGGTGGCGAGACAGCCCCGGTGGGGAAATGAGAGCGCCACGGAATGATGGGGACACGAGGGGTAAGGTAGGGCAGACGGGGACGGGGACATGGGGTATGTGCGTGTGTATGTGTGTGTATGTCTGTGTAAAAGAGCCGCGAGAAACGAAGTCCAGCGCAATGTGCGTGTATGTGTATGTGTGTGTGTGTGTGTGTGTGTGTGTGTGTGTGTAAAAAAGAAGCCCGCCCGACCCGAACCAAGGACCAATATACTTACTAGATTAACCTGCGTGTGTGTGTGTACATAGGAGGGCGGGGTTGACGTGTGCTCCCCTGACTCGTCGCTGGGGTACCTCCCCTTCCGCCGCCGATGCTCGACGGGCGGACGGGAGCGCGGCCAGGAGTTGAACACGAGTTAGCTTTTGCCGTTTTTCTTCCCGGATTCTATATTCGAGTCCATCCCCGGTTCCCCGCTGGTCGATTGGTGGTGTCGTCATTTCACCACCTCCGCCCCCTCCTCTTCCTCCTGCTCCCCCTCCTCCCCCTCCTCCTGCTTCCCCTATCCACAGATCTACAACGCAACAACGACTGGGCGCCGGTGGTGCTGTACGTCCCCCCCATGCCGCCGCCGCCACCGCCGACGCCGCCGACGCCGCCGCCGCCGCCGTCGCCACCGCCGCCGCGGGTGCCGCCGTCGCCACGGCCGCCGGGCGTGCCGCCGCCACTGCCGGGTGCGCTTTGTAAGCAACGCGTGCTGAGTCTTGGGTGACCGTGTACGGGGTACGGCGTTGATTACCGTACGGGTGGTTTCCTTGAAACTGGGCAGCGGGCAGGCAGGGCGGGAGGGAGGCAGGGAGGTGTGCAAAGGCAGGTCACTACGGTCAACCAAGGGGATGGCCCGATCCGGCGGTTGGTGGTTGGTGGTTGGTGGTAAGCGCCCACGGTCCAGGATGGGAGTGCAGGACGGTTGTGGGTCACATGTGGGCTGGCGCCGTAGCAGGTCCCCATAGTGCAACAAGGCTACAGTCAAACACATGTGTTCGGCTCCGCCCCTCCCACCCTCTTTTCCCCCTCACATGAACACACAAAGACGCGTGTTGCTCGGTTACGAAAACACACCAGTGTGGCGGACGTCTCCCCCGCAAGGCAGCGGGACCCCTCCGCCGCGGGAGGCGGGACCCGACACCGCCGCCTAACTCAATCCACATACACACCCCACACATCTCCTTTCACCGGCCACCGACTCCTTGCAAAGCCTTGCACGCAACCCCTCAGCCCCTCACCGTTGTTCTGGGTGTGCCCGGGTCCGTTCTTCGGGTTTATTTCTTTTTTTCAATTTAGCCCCTCACCGTCCCCGCAAACCCAGGCTCACCCCTTCCTTATCATCCCCCACCTCGCCCCCTCCTCCCTCCTCCCCCCACCCGCGGCCCCATCAACCAGCCGCCCTGGGCCAGCACCTGCTCATCACCGACACCGGCAGCCCCAGCGACGGCCTCCGTAAGGCCCAGCTGAAGCTGTCGCTGTACAACGTTCTGGGCGCCAGCAACGTGGCGTCCCGCGCCTCCCCCGTCTTCTTCGCCACCGCCACCATCTTCGACAACACCTTCACCGCGCTGCCGGCCGCTAACAAGACGGTACGGCTGTATGGCTGTACGGCAGTACGGCACATGCCAATAATGAATGAAACCTGCGGTCCCATGAGAGGCGCCGCGCGGGCGTGTCGGTGCATGCATCCAGGGATGGGATGGGATGGGATGGATGGGCTGCCGAGCACCGGCCCTTGTCGGAATTGAGCTCCGACACCCACGAGGTAGCCACCACCCCGCACGGCTGCATCATCTCGGGTTCCGCACTCGCGCTCAGACTCCCTCTCCTCCCCCCGGTCCGGCCCCCCCCTCCCTCCACCTCGCCTCGCCTCGTCTCGCCTCCGCCCCGCAGTACATCGCCAACGTGCTCAAGACCAGCAAGGCCATGTTGGCGGTGGTGGTGACCCCCGAGCTGCCCGTCTCGGACCTGTCCGCACTCGTGTCCACCCTCACCAGCGCGTCCGTGACGTGCACCAAGGTGGGCGGCGGGTGGCGGGCGGCGGGCGGCGGGCAGAGGGCGGCGCGGGTCCACTCCCCTCAACCCTCCCCACATCTTTAAAACCCCCTCCTGTCCTGCCCTGCCCTGCCGTGCCCTGCCCTGCCCTCCCCTCCGCCCCTCGCACAGCGCGTCCTCCCCACGACCCAGACCCTCACCGCCGCCCCCTTCAGCGACTACTCCAACATCATGGGCGTGCCGCTGTTTCCCAACACCATGCTGGTAAGCGACACGCAGAGCAGACCCAGGGCCCGGCCCTGGGCGCGACCCCTGGGCCCGACCACTGGGGCACAAACACACACCCAGCCACCGCTCTCTCTGCGGAAGCCCGCGACAAAAACGGGTGCCGGCCGTGGTGCTGGGTGTGGTGGGGAGTTGCCTAACTGGGAGGGGGGTGTACATGATACCGCAATTGACTACCGTAACATGTGTCGTGTATTGGTAGACTTCACTCGACGGACACTCTGCAGGCCAACTGCCTTGCGTGTCAACTGTCTTGCGCATATCACCACGACGCCTCCGCATACCGTACATCTCTCCTCCCCTCCCTGGCCTGCCCCTTCCTGTCCATCCTCCTCCTCCTCCTCCTCCTCCTCCTACTCCCCCCGGGACGATCTTCCCCGGCCGCCACCTTGCACACAACCCCTCCCCTCCCTTCCGCCTCCAGCCCTCCAACTTCACGGACGCTATCAGCTGCAGCCTGGGCCGCCCGGTCATCGCGGTGGACGGCACCGACGAGGGCGCCATCTGGGAGTTCCTGACGGGGCCCAGCCTGCTGCGACTGGTGGGTGGCGGGTGGCGGGTGGCGGGTGGCGGGTGGCGGGTGGCGGGTGGCGGGTGGCGGGTGGCGGGTGGCGGGTGGCGGGTGGCGGGTGGCGGGTGGCGGGTGGCGGGTGGCGGGTGGAGGGTGGCGAGGCCAGAATCCCCGCCCGTACACACAACCGCGGGAAGGTTAATTTGCGAAATAGAACTAAACCGAAGAACCGCGGGAGGGTGGTGTCGGCCGCGAGGTCCCGGCCACTGGGTGTGCTCCTTCCTCTCGGTCGTAATGGATATGTTGTGCGTGACGTGAACGTGCGAAGGCAAGGTTGTGCGTGATGTGACGTGACGTGAACGTGCGTGACATCGCCATCGAAGGAGCTCCCGCTTCGTGTGCCAGTGACAGGGCGCAGTGTGTGTGAGTCTGAGGGGCTAGGGACTTGAGAGTTGGGGGAGGGGGGGTTGCCGGCACCCAGGAAGGCACACATCCTCCCGACTGGGCCCCAAGACCGCACTCACTCGCCCGGCCCCTCTCCCGCCCTCACGCTCTCCCACCCTCCCGCCCTCCCGCCTCGGCCGCCCCACCCAGATCGGTTACGACTACGCCTCGGGCGGCTACTCAGCACCCGCCAAGGACAGCGCCATCCCCGCCCTGCAGCGCCTGATCGCCTCCGCCTCCGCGGCCGCGGTGTACCCCAAGGCCATGCTGCCGCCGCCGCCCCCTTTCTCCACCCCCTCCCCGCCCAAGTGAGCGACCGGAAGTGCTTGCTCCGAGGCCGCCTGGGTCTCCGAGGGTTGGGGGGGTGTTGCATGCTGCCTGCGGTTGTGCGGGAACGACAGCGATGTGTTCCACGCGGGGGCCATCGGGGGTTAAGTGGGGCCGGGGAGACCCAAATCCAAATTTTAAATCAAAGCCGAATCCGAATCCAAACCCAAATGACCACGCACGGGCGGAGAGGGCGAGCGGTCCGGCGGGCTGGGTCTCGTTGGCCGCAGCGGCCCGCTGATCGCCGTTGCTCTTGCGTCCATCCATTACGGGAGCTGTTGCGCTGCGTCCATCCATTAGGGTCGCTGGGGCGGCATGCCTGCTCTAGGAAGATCACAGGCCCGACTGCGCGGCGCCGTGACGGCCTGCTTCAATGGCGGATGTGCGTTTTGGGTTGGGGGGTTACGGCGCGGTATTTTTTCGACCGGCCCTCATCTCAACATCCGCCAGCTCCCTCCCTCCCCCGCCCCGCCCTCCTCCCACCTGCCTTGCCCAGGCCGCAGTCCCCGCCGCCCGCGCCCTTCGGCGGCCGCATCCCCCGCGTAATCTTCCTGTCGGACATTGTCACCCTGCCGGACCTCGCCCAGAAGAACAGCCTGCTGGTGAGCCCCGCGGGTCTCCTTCGTCACCTTGCTGTCTCGTGGGACTGGCCACTGCGCCCTGCAGTAACGAACGATCAAGCCTCCCACCCTATCGTCGTGTGTGTTTAGATAAGAGACCCGCCCGACCCAAACCAAGCATCTGCCCTGCGGCTTGTACCTTGGGTAAACACCCGAATCCTTTTGCATTTCCCTCAGATCCATTTTATGTCGTCCGCCCGACTTGCCCTCCCCCCCCACAACAGACGTACGTGCGGCCCCTGCCCCCTACCCCAATGCCGCGGCTGCCAACTTACCTCCAACTACCTGCCAACTGCCTCTCAACCAGCTTGCGCGACGCCACAACACAACCCCCCCTTACCTGCCGCCCGGCTGTGACATTAGTGACATGGCCCCTGCTGTGCCGTTATGGTCCGACAGGACGGCATCGACGGCCTCGGCTCCGCCGCCACCGCCTGGCCCACCCCCGTGGACGGCGCGCTGCTGCACCTGGCCTTCGACACCACGTTGGCCCGCCTCTCGCCGGGCGACCTGGACAGCCTGCGGGCCCTGGTGCGCGCCCAGAAGACGGTGCTCTCCATCATCTTCACCACGGGCACTACCGATGAAGACCTCGCCAGCCTGCTGTCGTACATCACGGGCGCGAAGGGGCTGCAGCTGTTCTCGGTAAGGGGGAGGGAGAGGGTGCGGGCGCGGGTGAAGAGAGGGTGGGGGGCGCGGGGCGATGGGGGGGAGAGGGTGGGGTGGCTGGTGGGGAGAGGGGAGAATGAGGGGAAGGGGGAGAGGGTAGGGAGAGCGGAGAGGGTGCGGATCGACACAAAAAGGGTGCGATTGTTGGCATCATCTCTTCCTCCTTCTTCTCCTTGCCCACATCCCCGCCCATCCTCCTGCCCGGCCCGCCCCTCGCCCGCCTCTCTGCTGCTGAACCCCGATGCTCGCTCCTGCGCCCCGCCGCTCAGGGCCCGGTGGCGGAGACGCAGCGCATCAACCGCGTCGTGGACATCTTGGGTGACCTCAAGTCCGACGGCTGGAGGGCCCTCAACTTCACCCGCTTCGTCAAGTCCAATCTGGGCACGGTGGTGTTTGGGGTGGCCACGGACGTCAAGCAGGCGGTGGTGCTGGAGGTGCCCACCGTGGGTGAGTGAATGTCTGTCTGAGGGAGCGGCCGGGCGCTCCAGGGCGGGGGGCGCTCCAGGCAGGGCGGGGGGAGGGGGCGGTTGGATGGGGTGAAAAACATAACAGGTCAGACACGCCGGGTGAGGGTTAGAAGATGGAAAGAGCCCAGGCCCGCAGGAGGGCGGGCGGGCGGGCGGACGGGCGGGGAGAGGGAGGATGACCCGTGCTGCGCTGCCCGGCAGAGACGGGTCTCCCGCAAGTCTACGCACCTTGCCCTAAGGCCCGAGCGAGGCAGGCGTTGCGGATTCGCGAGGCAGGAGGGAGGATCTCATCGGCCCCTGGCGCGTGTGCGAGGCGGGTTCGCGTGTACACCGCACGTTCCTTCATGTGGTGGGGTATGAGACAGGGTTGATGGGTTGAGCGAGGAGCTCGCGTGCTTGTTTGCTGTGTGTGTGTGCGTGTGTCTGTGTGTGTGCGTGTGTCTGTGTGTGTGTATCGTTACATATCTGCCGGGCCGACGCTGGCCGGGGGCGCTAACCCGCCCCATTCGGGAGACCGCCGAAGCACTCCTCTGATGAGGAGGGGCGTAGTCCACTTAGTCCACACTGTACCGCCCATCGAGGGGGGTACTCACCGCCTACCGTAATCGTCGCAGGACTGTGTGTGTGTGTGTTGCATGAAGCGCCACCTGAAGGAACCGACTCTGGTGATGTTTTTTCCGGCGTTTGCGCGTGTTTTTCGTGTGTTGCTTTTGGTAATGCCCTGTGTCCGTGTTACCTTGTGGCCCCAACGGCCAAGCAGGCGGCGGTGTGGTGCGCCTGATCGGCTACAACTTCGCGTCGGGCGGCCGGGGCGACAACCGCAAGCCGCTCACCTCGCTGGCGGTCTTCGCGGCCAAGCTCGTCAACTTGACGTCCGTCAACCCGGATAAGGCACTGCCGCCGCTGGCCAAGCCCTTCCCGTCGCCGCCGCCACCGCCGCCGCCGGCGCCGCCGCGGCCGTTCTACTACCGCCCGCCGCGCCCGCCGGGAGCCGCGCTGCCGCCGCGGCCGATCCGCCCGCCGCCGCCGCCGCTGGGTATGTTCAAAGTAGATAGCAGCAGCGGTACCTCATTTCTGAACTATAGCCTTTATCTCGGCTGTCTCAAAGCGGCTCGAGGTGGCATAGCTGGCTCTGGAAAGGGGACGGAGGCGAGGCAGCGGCTTGGGATCGGGCCTCACACTGCAGGGGGAGCTCGCTCGCTCACAGAAAACGCGACAGCGGCAGGCGCACGCGCCGCCCTAGGCCCAGACCACGCCGGGCCGTCGGGCTCGAACCACGACAACCGAACCACACGCGCCACTAACACACCACGGCACACAGCTCAAGAGCACACGGCCGCACCCGCGCCCGCGACGCGGGCCGACACCAACGCGAGACAACCCCGAGGGACGACCCGACCCGACTTCGCACGGGCCCCAGAAACACCAGCAACAGGCACCCCGGGAGACGACCCCGCCCCTAGGTAACAAGAGCGCCTGCTGCTGTAGCGCCCGCTGCTACACGCCTCGTCCAGCTCGGGCCTCGCGCGAAACAGGGGGGGCGGGAATAGCGAGCAATAAGCGCCTGTTAGTGAAGGCAGAATGCCGAACAGCAGGAGCTTCCAAGAATATATCAGAGTACGACTGCCCCGGTGACCGGGACATAACTAACAACTGACAGCCGAAAGGCTGCCGTTCAGAACGAACCTAGCTGAGAAACTCTAGTCGTTTCACTCCTGCCGTGTCTAAGCCGCAATTCTGCTTGACTTCTATATCTGAACCCGTATTTCCCAACTGCCAACTCCCGACTGTCATCTCCCAACTGCCAACTGCCAACTCCCAACGTAGGCCCCCGCTTCGACGCCATCGTGCTCACCGACAACATCACTCGGTCAACCGCCGACCTCAACCGCAAGGATCTCTACCTCACCGGTCTGAGGGAGCTGAGCGACTACGCGGTGGCGGTGCAGTCCATCCCGGGCAACGCGCCCGTGCACGTGGTACGAACAAACGCATTTGAGATCCAGATCCAGATTAACATCCAGATCCAGATCAAAATCGACAGGCATGCGTGCCGCATAGAGCGCCACAGGCTGAACGATGGCTTGTGGTCGCGAGAGTGTTGCGAGGGTGTTTGTGCTGTGTATGGGTGATATGCACCCGTCCAGCTTGACCCAAGCATTGGCAGTGAGTGCCCCATTCGCTGGCCTTCGCGCCGGTGTTATGAGGCTGTACGGCCTCACAATAAACCCCCGTGTGCCTCCTGAAGTTCGCCTCCGCATTGTGCTTGCAACCTTCACACCAGGTGGGCCTTAGTCCCGCATTGTGTTGTATGCAGGGCCGGCCCTGTGCGTCATGCCGTGCTTTCAACCCAAGCCTGACCCAACCCACTGCAAAGCACCTGTCGGTGTCCTCCTCCCCGTCGGCCTCCTCAGCTCCCTCGTCTGTGTCCCCGCCTGATCTCCGCCGCCTCGATCCGGCGATGCCCTACCACCCGATGGATCACCGTAGCCTGCGTTGAAATCTTTGACACCAACCCACACACCCACACACCCGCACACCCACACACCCACACACCCTGGCGGTTGATGGGGTCCCGCTGCCTGGCAACAGTCACCTACACAACGCCCACCCTGAGGCGTGTGGGTGTGGCGGGTACGGTGGCGCGGGGCCCCACCCGTGTTCACCACGGGCACACCATTTCTGGGCCTGCCCGGTCGCTCAGGCAGTGATACAGCAGATCGGGGTACACGTTCCGGGCCCCATCACCCGAGCCAACGTGTGGCTGGCTGAGCCGCCGCAGGGGGTGCAGCAAGGGGTTTGGGACATCGTTGCCCTGGCGGCGCTGACGGCCATGGAGCGGGCGAGGGTTAGGCTACGTGCAGCGACCCGAAACGAAGGCGCACAGCCCGTGCCGGTGGCACCGGCTGCCCCGTCGCCGGTAGATGTAGCTAAGGCGCGCGCAGTCATGGAGTTCTGGCACGGGTGGCCAGCTTTGCAGAACTAGGCCGACCGAGGCGGGGATGGGAAGGGGTGGGACCGGACCACCCAATCCTATCGGTGGTGGACGGCCGGATCCGCTGCGTGCACCCAGTAGACGTAGACTCGTGATGGATAGATAGCAGCGCGAGGCGCTAGGGTGTAGGGACTGGGGCCACCTCCGGGCACGTAGGGAATCCGTGGGTGTGCCCGAGGAGGGACGGGCCAGACCAGTGGGAGTTGGCAGCGAGCGGGACGTGTAGGCGAGGGCCGCGTGCGACGGGAAAGGGTGTACGACAGGGAAGCTTACGTGGTGATGTGCTGCCTTGTGCAAACCATAGCCCCATCATGGAGCGCCCGACTGCATACCCGGACCCAGCAAGGCCTGACGCGTGCGAGACGCCTCGCTCTGACTCAGCTGGGCGGACAGGCCTGCCGGAAGGTGCAACCCTAGCTAGTACGATTAGGTTGGGACGCGAGACCAGGCTAGTTTTACCGCACCGGGCAGGGGCACGCCTCCGAATTGCTGAGGAAACGCGCCCTGGGTGCTGCGAGGACTTGAGGAGGTTGAACAGCGGACTGCGAGGCGCAGACCGCCGGGGATGGGCTTCCGCCCGATCCCTTGAGGGGGCACAGCAGTCACCGATCCTCGGGGATCGGGCGCGCGCCCTTGGTTGAGAGCGAGGGGACAGAGGCCCCTTACGCCCCTTTCCCCCGTATCCGGGGGAGAGTGCTTCGGCGGTCTCCCGTATGGGGCGGGTTAGCGCCCCCGGCCAGCGTCGGCCCGGCAGATATGTAACGATTCACACCCACACACCCACACACCCACACACCCACACACCCACACACCCACACACCCACACACCCACACACCCACACACCCACACACCCACACACCCACACACCCACACACCCACACACCCACACACCCGTACACCCAACACACCCACACACCCGTACACCCAACACATCCCCCCAGGTGTTCGACAACGTGTACCTGAACATGTCGGCAGCGCTCCGTGAGGATCTGCTCACGCGGGTCCTCATCGGGCAGACGCTGCTGACCGTCATCATCACCCCCGAGGTGCGGCGACACTAGGCCGGGGAGGGAGGGAGGGGACAGGCCGGGAAGGCGCCGGGACAGGCCGGGGGCAGGCCGGGGGCAGGCCAGGGGCAGGCCGGGGGCAGGCCGGGGGCAGGCCGGGGGCAGGCCGGGGGCAGGCCGGGGGCAGGCCGGGGGCAGGCCGGGAACAGGCCGGGGACAGGCCAGGGAAGGGTGAACCTGCGGTATCCACCGGGGATGGAGGGAGGGGAAACCGCCAGGATGGAGGATGGAGGGTGCGACCCCCCAGGGTACGCCGACCATTGTATTAATCAGGGTATGACGCTTTTATTGATCATGGGTACCACAATTTCATTATCAGGGTACAACCATGGTCCAACCAAACCACGATCAGTGCACCGCCAGGCGGGGCGCCCAGTCGCGCCCTGTCATGCCATGTTGGGCGTCCTCCCCCCTCCGCCGGACACTCGAGCCGCCACTCGGCGTCCATCACTGATTCCCGACTGCAAACCTCCGCTGGCGCGCCCTCCCCGGGCCGTTCCCGAACCGCGACCGTCCCCACGTCCCACCCGCAGACCTCCGTCGGCAGCATGGCGGCGATCGTCACCGGAACCACGACCTTCGCCGGCGTCTCGTGCAACAAGGTGCGCCGGAGATCGCCCACCGCTATCTCCTCTCCCTCTCCCTCCCTCTCTCTCTCTCTCTCTCTCTCTCTCTCTCTCTCTCTGTGTCTCTATTCTTTCTCTTCTTTCTTCTCTATTTCCTCTAGGGTTCTCTCTTTCTTTCTCTCTCCCCCTGCCCACTCACCTTTACATCCCTCTGCCCCACCTCAGGGTCCCTTCCTCTCCGGCACCCGCTTCGTGCCCTCCTTCTACATATACGAGGACGTGGTGGGGGCCTGGAAGTCGGACGGCGGCACCACCAGCGTGGGCTGCACCAACGGCGCCCCCGTCTACTACGCCATCGACGACCAGCGCCCCGTGGTGGCGGAGTGGATCACACCGGGCGGAGGCAACGTGCGCTTCGTCGGGTACGACATGTCCCAGGGCGCTCGCGGCGCCGGCAAGATCTCCATCACGCGCATGACCATCTACCCGCAGCCGCTGGTGCCGCCGCCGCCGCCGCCGTCGCCGCCGTCGCCGCCGTCGCCGCCGCCGTCGCCGCCGCCGCCGCCGTCGCCGCGCCCGCCGTCCCCGCCGGTGGGTCCCGTGCCGTGAGATTACGAGAACTCCAGGCCGTACGGGCACGGTGTTGACGGTCACCGACAAGTGCCGAAGGGGTATTATAATAACCCGGCGCGCAGCGAGCAGCGCCGGGCAAAGGTCAGGTGCGGGCGTGCGGCGGCATTCCATGCCATGGGGCCCGTCCCAGGATCCGCCACCCGTCCGCGGGAGAGCTGTGCAGACTCTCCGTCCTTCCCCCGGTTCGGCTGGGGACTGCTGAGGGATGCTGCTGCTCGCGCTGACACCGGCTGTAGGGTTTAGGGTTTAGGGTTTCACTCATTTCATCATCAGAGCTTGAAGCGGCCGCTGACGGCCCTGTGGCCTAGGCCAGTGCCCTGCCTTCTCGGGCCGAGGAATACAACGGCCCAGACGCAACACCAACGGCCCGCCTTGCTCGCTTATCCTCCGTCCGCAGCCGCGGCCGCCCTCGCCGCCCCCGCCGCCCGCGCCGCCCACGCCGCGGGCCAGCCCGCCCAGCCCACCGCTGCCCTCGGTGCCGCCGCCGCTGCCGCCGCCGCCGCCGAACCCGCCGCTGGGTCCGGGCGCCAAGTTGGTGTGCTACATCACGGATGGCGTGGTGCCCGGGGACGCTGGACGTAAGGACGCCCTCAAGGCCGGTGAGAGACCATGTTCGTCGCGGGAAACCCGGCCGAGCCCCAGCGGGTCTGGGGTTTCGCAATCCTGGCCAGCGCCAGGCCCGGTTCTGTACACTTGATGCTGACACACACATAGAGGCCGCAATCCCATTCCTTTGCACAGCCCACATACCATACACACGCGCGCATGTACGGCACCCTAACACACACGCTCCGTGCGACCACCGGCCCGTCCGTCCCCGTCACAGCCCTGGAGAGCTACTACCCGAACCTCATCTACTACTCGCCTCTGTCGTACTACTCGGGCCTCTCGTCCACAATCGTGTACGACAACACGTACACCCGCGCGTCGTTTTTGATTGCTGACAAGGTCACCCTCGCGACCGCGGTGAGTGCTCCGGGGGTTTCCGGCGTTCGGGCGTTAGCAGGAGCTGCTGGAGTGCGGGCGCTGCGGGCGGGGGAATGGGACGGGAAGAGGAGGGAGGTAGGGAGGAAGGGAGCCCTTGCTCAGACCAGCGGTCTGCGCCTTGGAGCCCGCTGTTCAACCTCCTCAGTATTGTTGCCGCAACTGGACTTTCCCCGGGCCCCGCGCCCGCGCCCGCCCGTGGCCCCCGCACTTGTATGCCCGGGTCCGGTGTTCCAATGCGACCGCGACCCCGACCCCGACCCCGACCCCGACCCGACCCCGACCCCGACCCCGACCCCGACCCGACCCCGACCCCGACCCCGACCCCGACCCCGACCCCGACCCCGACCCGACCCCGACCCCGACCCCGACCCGACCCCGACCCCGACCCCGACCCCGACCCCGACCCCGACCCCGACCCCGACCCCGACCCCGACCCCGACCCCGACCCCGACCCCGACCCGACCCCGACCCCGACCCCGACCCCGACCCGACCCCGACCCCGACCCCGACCCCGACCCCGACCCGACCCCGACCCGACCCCGACCCCGACCCCGACCCCGACCCGACCCCGACCCCGACCCGACCCGACCCCGACCCGACCCCGACCCGACCCCGACCCCGACCCGACCCCGACCCCGACCCCGACCCGACCCCGACCCCGACCCGACCCCGACCCCGACCCCGACCCGACCCCGACCCCGACCCCGACCCCGACCCCGACCCCGACCCCGACCCGACCCCGACCCCGACCCCGACCCCGACCCCGACCCGACCCCGACCCGACCCCGACCCCGACCCCGACCCGACCCCGACCCCGACCCCGACCCGACCCCGACCCCGACCCCGACCCCGACCCGACCCCGACCCCGACCCGACCCCGACCCCGACCCCGACCCCGACCCCCCCCGACCCCGCCCCCGACCCCGACCCCGACCCCGACCCCGCCCCGACCCGACCCCGACCCGACCCCGACCCCGACCCCGACCCGACCCCGACCCCGACCCCGACCCCGACCCCGACCCCGACCCTGACCCTGACCCCCCGCAGGTCTCCGTGGGCGACACCATCCTCACGGTCATGGTCACCCCACCCTCCGTGGTGCCCAGCTCGGGCCTCAGCGCCTTGCTGTCCCGCCAGGCCGGCTACCCCGACCTCGCGTGCACCAAGACGCCGGTGGTGTGGGTCAACTCCACGTCGGTCAAACTGAACAAGGTCAACGCCGACCCCGCCGCCAGCGCCATGCCCGCCACCCTGTCCCACTCCACCAACGTCGTCAGCATCGATTGCACGGGCGTCCCCGACGGCGCCTTCATCCCCATCTACACCACAGACGCCGGACAGTAAGTCCTTGGACGCCGGACGCCGTCCTGCGTGCGCTGCGTTCCCTCAGGCTGCGTGGGTCGCACAGCCGCGTCGCTCCTCCCCCTGGGGAAAAAATACAATGATGATAATTTCGCGGATAAATAAATACAATTTCAATTTCTTTGTTTATTTCACTTTCCTCCGAAAGCGCGCACCGTTGGGGCCCATGCTGCCATGCATCGGGGCTTGCTTGTAACAGTGCTCCACTGCTCATCGGTCGATGCGGCCCCGACGAATCGTGATGGTTGGTCCTCACGGAGGCACGGTGTGGTGCTGTGGTCGTGTCTGATCGCGAGGCAGATTGGGGACCCGTCCTATGAGAGCGGAGCCCCCAACCTGCATGCCCGGTGCCGGGTGCTGGGTGCCGGGTCCAGTGCCGGGTGCCGGGTCCAGTGCCGGGTGCTGGGTCCAGTGCCGGGTGCTGGGTCCAGTGCCGGGTGCTGGGTCCAGTGCCGGGTGCTGGGTCCAGCGCCAGCGGTGGTACTCGCTGCCCAGCGTCGTGGGGGCTTGGGGGCCCGACGCTTGAGAAGGCTCCGGGCGATGGCCCCCCCGGGGGCCCTTGACGTAGCCGTCGCGCGGTCCCAACCCCTCACCCAGAGTGCCGTGGCTGTTTTCTCTTTTCACCCCGCCCTCTACCTCCATCTCACCCCGCCCTCTACCTCCATCTCACCCCGCCCTCCACCTCCATCTCACCCCGCCCTCCACCTCCCCAGGGTCGTCGTGGCCGAGATCATAACGCCCACTGAGGGCGTCGTCCGCGTGGCGGGTGTTGACTTCACGCGGGCCTTCAACCCTGTCCAGTGGGCCCAACTGCTGACGTACAACTTCCGGATAGCCAAGGGTGCTCCAAGGAACTGAGCGCACGCATGCACCAATGGGTACGAGCCCATTATGGATTACGCGGAGTACACATGACCCACTGGACGTGATCCCCTGCTGCCGTATTCAGCAGCACGGATGGCTTGTACGGCGGAGATGCCGAAGGCGCGCGGGGGGCGATTTGGGCCGCGCAGCGGGCCGCACTCGCGACCCGTTGCGACGCCGCCGGCGGGAACGTCCGGGCCTGGTCGGGTACACTTTTTTGTTATGTGTCTGTGTGTGTAAAAAGAAACTGGGTCGCGAGAAGCGAAGTTCAGCGTGTGCGTGTGTGTGCGTGTGTGTGCGTGTGTGTGCGTGTGTGTGCGTGTGTGCGTTTGTGTGTGTTTAATGAGAAGTATGTGTGTTTCTGTATGTCTGTGTGTACGTTTGTGTGTACGTGTCTTTGTTTGCGGGCACAAGACCATGGCACGGTACAGACCGAAGGGTAGTGTGTACACCCTGGGGACGGGAGGGGAGGGGGAGGGGGAGGGGGAGGGGAGGAGGGCGGGCAGCACCAGCACGTGCAGCACTGGCCGTATGTGACCCAGTCTCGCTTCACGCTGCGGTGCCTCCATGAGTTACTCTTTGGTTTCGACCCTGCCGGCAGCTTTGCCGTGTTGGTTGGTGGGCTTACACTATGTGTGTGTCGGAGCACGCATCGCCCTTCGCCAGGGGGTATTGATTTGTCAGAATGGGGACGGAGCGCCCCCATCAGATTCGCTCCGCGAGGGTGTGATGTGTGCGGGTGGGCGGGCTCGACACGCGGGGGTATTGGGGGGATGCAGTAGGATGGGTGCCGGGGTGGGGGGGGGTATACATATGGCGCTGGCGGACAGCGCGCAGGCAGGTCTGCAGTACGGGGTCACTTGGGGGGTGCTGCTGTACGGCAGGTTGCAGCGAGGGAGGGCGGGTGGGTGGCTAGCAACGCCGGGGAGCGCAGGGCGGATGCTGCCAGGGGTGGGCCGGTGCTGCCAGGTATAAGGACGGGTTGTGCAGGCAGGTGCGGTCGCGCCATTACTGAAGTTGGAAGGCAGGATGGCCGGATGGATGGATGTGGGGCCGCATAGACGGATGGATGGATGAATGGATGGATGGATGGATGGCTGGCTGAGCCACATGCAGCAGATGGATGCGGGGTGGGGGCGGATGGCTCCCATCCTCCGTGTGTTCTTGAAGTTACCCCGTGGGATCACGCGCGCCCGCGGAAAGGTGGGGCTGAAAGAGCGCGTGAGGGCCGCCTGGCGCCTGCGAGGTGGGGTCGTGCAGCGTTGTCGAGCGCTGCGCGAAAAAAAGTAAACATCCTTGTGAGATGCCGCAAGTCCGACTGGGGCAACGTCCTGCGGACAGGGGTTTGAGTCTGCGACATCCCCGGAACGGAAAGCCGGTCGACAGCGCCAGCCTGCAGCCCCGCGGGCGGATGTACGCCATGAGTTTTGACATGGGTGTGAGGCACGGTTCAGCGGCGGTTCGACATGGTTGGCCGGGATGTACGGCACGGCGCGGCGCGAGCCTGCGCATCGATCTGTCGATGAAAACAGTTCTAGGCATCTTGCTTGTGAGAGGAAGGTCCAACCGCACTACTGAAGGTTTATCTGTTGGCAGAATTTCTACAGGTATGGGCAGGTTCGGGCGAACCCAAGTTTGGAGATGGGTCCGAGGGGAACCGAAGGCGATTCGGTTCGGAATTACCTAGGTCTTGCTGAAAGAAACAGAAAGATTTACGTCAAAGAGGTTACATCTCGTTCCCATGCTCGGAACCCTTTGTCAACGACAAAGAAACGCTACTCGCCAGTCTGCTAATATTTGCCGCGATGCAGCAGCAATGCATGAACAAGACTGGCAATGAAATCATTGTATGTCTTCAAAAATATTTGTTAATATTAGCGAACAACACCTGACAACACTGCCGCTCGTTGCAATTTTGATGTATGAAGCGTGCTGAGGTGTGTGCGCTTACCGGGCATGCGGTTCTTCGATGCATCCGCTGAACGGATTGGTGCTGCACTCAAAGACCATGTTAGCTTATTCGTCACTGCTTGTAACACAGGCTGCTAATCCAGCTGCACGTTGCCGTCGGTATTCTGCTGCAAGGCTCTGGTTAAGGCTCGCGGATATTACGCGGACTTTTGTGGAACCAAGTAGTCACCCTTGTCGATGATAAGCCTCAACAACAAAATCCGGGGGTGCCCGAAACTTCTGTAACTGCATTGGCGACCACCAAGCGGCCGCACACGGCGTTGCCAACTTATCGGGCGTAAGTTTTCGGTGTAAGTCTATACATGTAGATTCTCAAAGGAGTGGTGGTAAAGGTCAGGTCCCGAGGGGTCAGGGACGGAAAACTGACGGGTAGATAGCGAAAAACGGAAACCTTTGATGTCTCAGAAAGGCACCAGCTACGTGTTTGGACATTAACATCAAGAAAAATGCATATTAATTTATTGTTGAAGCGTCGCTCCAGATCACGCGACAGGCAAGACAGCGCCTATCACCTAATATAAGCAAATGCGCACATGTTCCCTATCTGGAGAAAGCATGAGTCGCATGAGCGGGGCTGCAGATGATAACCTACAAGTTGCAATATTTCAGGGACATACCCATTCACATCAGCAAGAGGTTTAAGAGGCGTAATGAGCAGGACACACGACTTTGGACGCAAGCCGCGCAAAACGCTCCGGAAGTGCATTTTCGGCGCGCTGTGTAACAACAGCGCGTAGGACGCAGAGCCATCCCACGGAGGCCCCAGGCCATCCATGGACCTGGAAAGCTCACGCGATTAGAAAAGGACAAATAAAGACCTGGTGATACGCAATTTCATGAAATGGTAAGAATTAAATTTATCTGAGTCGCAGAGAAGCTTATGAAAGCGCCACAAGCTTAGATCGCAGGTTGTAAATTGTACGCCGAAACGTGTACGGCGCACAGTGTACAGGACACCAACGCCAACCCGAACTGCATGACTGGAGCTGGTACATATGTAGGGATTCATTGGCGAGAAACTGTATGGTTAGGGTTACTTGGGTTATGCTGCGCAACGGCCACCGTTTCACGCACGCAAAAATTCAAAGCCAAATGATACAGATGAATTGTTTTCACATTCATGACTAGCAACGAGCCTCTTGCCGGGCCTCGCGTCCTTGTGGTCGCGGAAGCGAATACCGTCTGGGGAAATTCGAGAGCCGTCGTAACCTCCCTCCTGGACGCCGGCTTTGAAGTCATCGAAGCGGTCGAGGCCCATTGCCGTTCTTCTGATGCGCTCGAGGTGGGAGTTGCCGTGTGCTCGTCACCGCGGGTGGCAGACACCGACACCCCCCTCCTCCACCTTATTTCTAACCAGCGTCTTGGGTGTCAGTTGGAAGCGCACGAATGCACCCAAAAGCATATGCCGTGCCTGCAGAACCCGTCCTCGGCGCAAACAGTCGCCGGTGTGCTCAAGGCTTTGGACTTGTCCTATGACAAGGGCGATGCGCTTTGGCGAGCCAGCATCGAGGACGCTTCTGGACATCGACTGACGGAAATTATCAATTTTGTTCTTATCGCTTTCGACACGGGCATCCGACTGGTAAGTAGCAGTCTGTCGAACTGCCCGCCTGCTTCTCAAGGTCATCGCCCGTGTTGAATCGCCCTACAGTTATCCCAACCGTCAAACCATGACATTTTATAACAGCTTGAATAATGAACATCATATCTAGGTAATGTGCCGGTGATTTGGGGCACGTTAACCCGTCGCTGCGCGGTGCGGCTATCGCCTACCTTCGGGTACGCAGGGCTCGCGACGCGTGGGTACCTGAACAGTTCCGGCCGGACCAACCGGAGTCTTGCAGCACTCAGCCTAAATTGCCCCTGAGGTTGCCGGCTCAAGGCCTGCCGAAAGCATGCGTGGTGTCGTGCCTTCATCCAAGGCGACGCTAGCGAGTATGACCACCGATTGATGCCATCCCCGTTGCGACTACACTTCCCGCGGAAACGTCCTCGCGGACTCGGTGGATTAGAGTGAATGCCTTGGAATGCCCCGATGCGCACACCAGCAGAGAAACGCTGCACGGAATCCTGCATGGGACCCAGTTGCCACGGATCCGGTGTCGAAGCTGGCCGGTGCTGCCGGTAGGTCACCAGAGCCCGGCCAGCGGGCCCTGTCCGGCGTAAGCCTCCCTTTCTCGACGGCCTGCCCGCGTCTGGGCAGACACCAGGGATGAAGCAATGGGTGGTTGCTTTCACGTGATCGCACCCAGAGCTGCTTCGCTCACAGCCACCGAGGGCCGGCCCTGAGCCAGCAACCAGCGGGTTATTAGACTGCTAGGAGGAGGACTGCGTTAGGGCTAGTGTATGACGCCCTGCTCGGAGCCTGACGACAGGCTCGGGCGGCGTCCACTTTTGCGCCCGGCGGGATCTCCACTGATGGGGCGCCCCAGGTGATGCAAGGAAATGAATCACCCGAGGCTCACGAGGCACCTGTGCGGCAGCGGCCCCCGGACCCACCCGGAGACGAGACGACATCGCTGAGGCCCCCTATTCCGTTGCGTCATTACCGCCCTGCTTTTCAGGGCGCGCGTTCGCCAGGTCGAGCACGTGGGGGATGCGCCCATCTCCGTTCCCCGCAAGGGCAGGACAATGCGTCGGCAGTCTTTCCGTTTGGGCCTCTGCGGAACAGGATCTGCCCTTGGCGCATCTTCTCCGCAGGGCCCTGTCCTGGGCCACACCCGTAATTTGAACCCCCTGGCGCGTTCGCGCGAGCTATCTCCGTCTTCCCCTCTCTCTCGCCCCTCTCTCTTACCCTCTCCCCGCTCTTGTTTCCCCCTCTCTCTTCCCCCCCATCTCTCTTACCCTCCCCTCTCACGTTCTTTCCCTCTCTCTCTCTCTCTCTCTCTCTCTCTCTCTCTCTCTCTCTCTCTCTCTCTCTCTCTCTCTCTCTCTCTCTCTCTCTCTCTTTCATTCCCTCTCTAACTGCCTCGCTTCCTCCATCGTCCCGGGCTGCAGGTGCGCAGCGGACAGCAGGTCGGCCTCCTGGACGTCCGCGCTGTCCGGTCGGAGGCAGTGCGCGGCAAACAGGTCACCGTAGTCGGCGATGGTGGGTGCAATCAGGAGGGAGGACCCAGGGGCCGCAACCGCAACCCTGAACCCAACCGCAACTCACAGCTCACTACAGGACCGGTGACCCGCGGTAACAGCCTTAATAATACTAGACGAGGGAGCAGATCGGGGCCCTGCCACGGTGTTGTTTCATCATACAGTGTCAAGCAGGGGTGAGAAGGGTTCGGCTGTCACCGATACCCCGCCGGCCCTATTGCCATACGACTCGCGTCAATACGGGTTTTTTTGCATTAATGATGTTGCAATGGACCCCGCGGGTCATTGGTGACAGCCGTAGCCTCCTCACCACACACGGTTTGTAATGGATGGGTGGTCATTTCCCACTGCAGGGCTGCCACAGCTGCGGCGACAGTTCCTGTTCGTTGCCCTTCCCTGCCTGCCTTGTTGGCGTCGTCCGATTGCGAGCCGTGGCCCGCATGAACCGCCGCCCGTGCGCGCTTGTTTGCTAGCTTGGATGGACGGCCGTGCGGCGTCCAGAGTCCCCTGCTGCGCCCAGAGTCCCCTGCTGCGCCCAGAGTCCCCTGCTGCGCCCAGAGTCCCCTGCTGCGCCCAGAGTCCCCTGCTGCGCCCAGAGTCCCTTGCTGCGCCCAGAGCTCCCTGGTGCGCCCAGACCCCCCTGCTGCGCGCATGCACCACTCCGTTGCAGGATGCGATGCTTGGGACGCCGCCAGCGCCATTGCGCTGCTCAACCAGGGCCGCGGGGTGCAGCTGCTGGGGGCAACCAAGGCGGCGGTGGACGAGACGGGGCCGCCGGGGCCAGCGATTGAGGTACGAATCCTCCCGGGTGCGCGCGGAGGGGGCCGTGTTGCTAGGGTATGCGAGGCAATGGGCATTGCACCTGCCAGCTGCGCGTACCTATTCCATCAAGGGACGTGCGGGATCACCTGGTTTCGAACCTGGGCCCGTCCTAGCCGAATGACGCGGCGAGGCTGGCATGGTCCGCAGAGGTCGCCGTGGAGGTTTGGAGTTGGCGGTGTTGACAGGGCCTGGTGACCTGGAATACGGTGACTGCGCGACCCTCTCCTACCCCCGCCGCAAACCGGTGGAGTGTCTCACCTGCCCCACCTGCCCCACCTGCCCCACCTGCCCCACCTGCCCCACCTGCCCCACCTGCCCCACCTGCCCCACCTGCCCCACCTGCCCCACCTGCCCCACCTGCCCCACCTGCCCCACCTGCCCCACCTGCCCCACCTGCCCCACCTGCCCCACCTGCCTCACCTCCCTCACCTGCCTCACCTGTCTCACCTGCCTCGCCTGCCCCACCTGCCTCACCCACATCCGCATCTGCGCCTGTCCTCAGGAACGGGACTCCCGCCCCGCGCCCGCAGCCATGGCGGTTAACCCCAGTTCGGATGTGCTGCACAAGGTGACCGCATTGAGCAACTTCGTGTCGGGGGCCGCGCTGCTCGACGCGGCCCGGCGGCGGGCCTTGCAGGCCGCCCTGCAGCCCCACTACACGGTGGCGGCCCCCGGGCCCATGGGTCGGATGCTGCGGGCTCCCACCAAGCGCCGCTTTTGGGCCTACGTCAGGGGGAAGGCGGAGCGGGTCGTACGGCGGGGAAGCAGCGAGGAGCTGACGGGGTTCAGTGTGGAGCCGCGGCAGTTGCTGGCGGCCGGAGGGGACGCGGCGGGAGAGGACGACGCGGTGGAGGGGGCGGACGGGCCGCATGTGGTGGTGTGGGCGCGCAGCCTCAACGACCCACGGGTCATGCCCTTCCTGAGTCAGCAGCTGCGGGCGGCGCTGCTGGGTGAGGGAGGCGGCTCGGATGCGGCGGGATCAGCGGCGGTGGCGGGCAGCGGTGGTGGTGGCGGCGGCGGCGGTGAAGTTGGTCCCTCCGGCGGCTGCTGGTCGGCCCCCTCCCTGGTACTGTACCGGGGCATGGTGCATCCGGATGTGCCGGGGCTGCTGTTCCTGGGACTGGAGGTGAGGGCCGCGGGGAGGGGACGGAGGCTCAGGGGCGGTGTGCCCTCGGCCCTCGCTGGGCGACCGCCGTAATGAGTTCCAGCCGTGTCCACCACCACCACCACAACATGGGAACGCGGTCAGTCGCAGTGCGGCAGTTCACCCTCGCTTGCCGAATGGGTTCCCAGAAGCGATGGTCTAATGCTGTCTGTCCTGTTTGAGGCCTCGCCCCCTCAGCATCCGCGGTCTCTCTACGCGCCCACCCGTGCCCCTGCCCCCGCCTCGCCCCGCGCCTGCCCCCACCCGCCCGCCCGCCCCCTCCCCAGTCCCACCCCGGCTCCAGCCCTCTGCTGCACCAGCTCCAGACGCACTGGCTGTTGGCCCTCATGCTGCGGCAGCTGCCCCTGCCCCCGCCCGCCGCGATGAGGGCCGACATCGCCCGGCAGAGGGTGTGGCGAGCCGCCGCCCTGGCCCACCCGCTCATGTCGACCCGCGGGTCACTCGCCCGCGCCCGGGAGCAGCACTACGCGGCGCAGCTGCTGGGCGACCTGGACGGCCTCGTGGCTGTGAGGCGGCGGACGGAGCCCCCGGGGGGGAGCTCCAGGGCGGGGACGACAGCCGCCGCCGCCACCGCTGCACCACGGCCGCTGTCGCCACAGCCATGCCCGAGCCATCCTGCGGGCCTTTCGGGGCCAGGCGACATGTGCAGTAGTTCAACGGAACAGCAGCAGCAGCAGCAGCAGCAGCCGCCTATATGGGGCGCTGCGAGTTGCAAGGTACGCATCTTTTCGCGCACTGCCTCGCCCCGCTTAAAACCTGCAATATCCGCAACATCCGCAATTGGGTCTGTTGGTGTATACCCGCACCCACCGTTCATGCGTTCCGCCTTTATGTTTTCGATGTAACCTAACGACTTGAGCCAACCGAAAACCTCCGAGGAAAACCTCGGCCCTGCCCGCCACGCCTGACGTCATGCCCGTGACCCTCGGCCGGCCCCGCCCGCCGCAGGCTTTGAGTGGACTCAAGCCCGGCGGCAGTCCCCTCGCCTCCTTCCGCCGCCGCAGCACCGGCTACGGCTCCTCGCACCAAAGCGACACAGTCTTGGTCCTCGAATCTTCCCCCCTGGCTGCGGTGATTTGCAGAGCGAAGACCGCGGCGGCCGAGCGGCGACTGGGGCATTCCGCGCGGCCGGGTACCGGTACGGCCGCCCGGGCCGAGGTCACGGTCACACACGCGGTCGAGTCGTCGGCCGCGACCCCGCCGCGGCCGGACCGCTCACCCCAGGACGAGTCGGCCCTTGGAACCACCGCTGTCGCTGGTAGTGCTGGAAGTGTCGGTGTCGGGCGGATCGTTGCTGTTGCTGAGGCGGCGGCGGCGGCGGCGACGGCACTGGCTGCCTCGCCGGGTGATGCCAGTTGGCTGCAGCCCCAGTGCGGAGGTGTACGTATTGACGACGCCGGCAGTGGCGGAAGCGACCAGGCATCTCGGTCCAAGCAGCTCGGGGCGGCGGCGGCGGCTACGGAGGTACCTGCGCCGCACATGACGCAGCCGCCGGCGCCCCGTTTGCTGACGTCGCGCGACCAAGACCCGGCGACGGACCCACGGGTCGGTGGAGGCGCCGCGTTGAACGCAACCGAAACGGCGCTGCGCGGCGCCGTCGTCGCCGTCGCCGTGGCGGTGGTGAAGGAGGCGGATGTGGGCGCCACCGACGCACGCACCGGCGGCGAGACGGTTGGGGCTGAGTCAGTGACGCGACCCATGGGTCTAGCCTCGACGCAGGAGCTGAACCAACCGCAACACTCCGCGACCTCCACTGACCCACGGGTCGGCCATCTCGCCTCCGTGGACATGGGTGATGCGCTGATGCAGCTTCTTACGGTCAATAGTGCCCAGGTGGAAGGCGGCGGATGCGGGGATCGGTTGGGGCCCGTGGCGGCGGCGGCGCCGCCGCCGCCGCCGCAAGGCAGCTCCGCCAGAGTCGCCGCCGGCGCTCCTGGTCATGCCGCGTTGCGTGGAAGCGACAATGCCGACGACACGGTGATGAGGATCGGAGCCGACGTAGCGGTTGGCGCCGCTCGGCCGGCTTGTATCACAGCCGCCGCGATGTTGAGTCGAAGTGACGTTGAGATCGAGGGCGGGATTGCTGCGCAGTACGACTCACCCTTGGGCAGATGGGTTTCGGAGGCATCCGTTCCAAATCCATCGCCGTCGCCGTCGCCGTCACCACTCGCACTCGGGGCTGTGGCGGCGGCGGCAGCGGCGGCGACGATTGCGACGGCGGCGGGGCCTGCAGCCACCGCCGCGCCTCAGCCGCTGCGGCCGGTGCCGGCCGGAGCCTTGGCGGCTGTAGTGGCCAGCGGCGCAGTGCTCGACAATGATCGCTACAGCCCTCGCCGGTTTCAATTTCTTCCGCCGTCGCTGCCCCCTGTCAGAGAGGGTATGGAGAGCGCCAGTCAGTCGTACGACGCCTCCGGCCTAGACGCGGTGATGCCCCGGCGGCGCGAGGCTGGCAGCGGGGGGCCCAACAGCGACGTCGGCGGCGGTGGCGATGGCGCCGGCGGCGCAGAAACGCCGCCGGAGAGCGGCGGCGGCGCCGCCGCCGGACGCTGCGGCGACTCTTCGGACTGCAGCTTTGAGCACCTGGGAATTGCACAGGGCCGGCTCTCCATGCCCGGCGGCGCCCCGAAGGCGCCTCCTGGCGGCGGCGGCGGCGCCAGCGGCGACGACGCGGCTCCGGACGCGCCCTCGCAGCCGCTCGTCAACGTTACCCATCAGTACTTGTACGACAAGCACGCCGCGTTAGTCAACAGCATGCCGCTGCCTTCGTTCAACGGCGGCTCGTTCCGACGAGCCGGCCAGCCGGCCAACGGCGTCGTACCCCCCGGCGTGTCGCCGTGGATCCAGATCGGCGGCGGCGGCGCCGCCGCCGCCTCACAATGGGACGCCGACAGTGGCACCGCTGACTGCTCGTCGGCGACCAACGGTACCCGGAGTCGTACGGCAACGGCGCCGCAGATCGGAGATCTGGACCTGCTGAATGTTTCGCCGGCGGCGGTGCCGCCGATGGCAGTGCCGCCTGCGGCGGAGGCGGCGTCGGCGGCGCCACAGCCTGAGGCGGCGGCCGCCGGAGAGGGCCCTACGCGTCGATGCCCAGCCCAATCAGCGCCCGAGGCGGCGTCGCGTTGGATGGCATGCAGCAGTCGACATCTGAAGCTGCCGAAGCCGGAGGCTCCTGCACGCTCAAGTACATCCATCGTCATCATGTCGGGCGCGGCGGAGCCGGAGCCAACAACCGGCGGCGGCGGCGGCGGCGGGGGGCATTTGCCGGTCGACGGCGACGGCAGTAGCGCCGTCGGCGTCATGCAGGCCCAGATCGCGGCGCTGCGGGCCCACCTGCTCAACCCCGCGGCGCACCCCTTCCCGGACATCCTTGGCGGTGGCGGCAGCAGCGGCGACGTCAGTTACACTTTCAATGACTCCGGCGGCGGCGACGGCCTCGCCCGCCGCAACTGTGCAAAGCCCGGCCTGTCTGGCCGAACCGGCCGGCAACTGCTGCCAAACGTGCGGGCGGCGGCGCTGAAGATGACTTGGGGAAAGAGGGGCCTGGGCAACGCCGCTGGCGCGCCAGACGGGGGATCGTCCCCCGCGGGGGCCACCACGTCCGGGTCCTCCGCCACGGCCGCCGTCGCCGTCGCCGCCGCCCCTGCCTCGCGCCCCATGGGTCGGCGCGGCGTGGCGGCAGCGTTGGTGGCGCAGCTCGGAAAACTCGGCCCGGGAGGCGGCAGTGGCAAGTCCTTGGGTGGTGGTACGGGCGGCGGCGGCAGCGGCGGCAGCGGCCGCGCTGTTCCCGCCGCCGTCGCGGCGGCGGCGAGCTGCGCCGCGCTGGACTCCAGCCGCCCGACCGCCGCCGCTGCCGCGGCGGCGCGCAGGTTCAGCGCCGTCTCCATCGCACGAGGGCCCTCCCTGGACGCCCTGGTTCCTCCAGAGGTCGTACGCCCCGGCGGTTACCCACGGGCCGGTGAAAGCCCGCCGCGGCAGTCCGATGGGACACTGGGCGTGGTGCGGAACGCGACGGCGTCGCCGGGCGTTCACGTGACCCACGGGTCTCATTCGCCGGTCCCGCCAGACGGCCAGGTCACCGGCGCCCCGGGCGTGGCCGGAGCGGACGGCGGCGGCGGCGGCGGCGGCGGCGGCGCGGCGCTGCCGCAGCACGGCGGCTCGGAGTCCGCGCCCGGAGCCCAGAAATCAGTCATGGCATTCATCAAGTCCACACTGTCGGGCCGCGCCGCCGCCAGCAGCGCACCCGGCAGCGACGGCGCCGGCGCGCGCAGTCCGCCGCAGACATCTGGGCGCCACGTCACGGCTTCTCGTACCACTCGCCTTTCACGAGTGTCCTCGCCACTCAACGGCTCGCCGCCGCGCGCCGCCGCCGCCGCCGCCACGGGGCTCGCACAGATCCCCACGACGCCAATCGACATGCACGACGGCGCCGCCGTACCCACGGCTGGCAGCGGTGCCGCCATCGGCGGCAGTCCCGCAAAGCCCAGTTCGCCCTTCTCTCCCACTAGCACGGCCGGCGGGGCGTTGGGCGCGACGCCGGCAGGGGCGGCAGCGGCGGCTGCTGTGACGGCTGGCGCCGTCCCATGGGTCAGCCAGGGTCAGGGCAACCTCGTGCATGCTCCGCCGCCCTTGCCGTACATCCCCGAGGCGCTGACCATCAGTCCGGTCAGCTCGGTTGTCCCCCGCGATCGTGAAGGGCCGCCGGCGGCGGCGGCGGCGGCGGCGGCGGCGGCGGCGGCGATGGGGCATCCCGACGGAAGCAGCGGCAAGCCGCCGCCGCCGCCGTCATTGTCGTCGAGCCCCAGCAAGTCGCCGCCAGGCGTCCCGCCCGTCGCCAGTCGACCCACCCACGCTCGGCGCAGTCTTGTGTTGGACTTCGCCATTCGCGGCGGCGGCGGCGGCGGCGGCGGCTCCACCACGGCGACCGTTCCCGAGGACGAGCCCGTGCCGGATGGCGGCGACCCATCACTCGACCAGTCGCCGCTCGGCGCTCGGGAGGCAATGGCGGCAGCCGCCAGGACCGGCGGCGGCGGCGGCGGCGGTGGCGGCGCCAGCGGACGCTTCCAGCGCGTCAGCGTCGACTACGGCTGCAAGCCCGATTCCGGTCGCTCCGGATACGTGCAGGAGGGCAGCGGCACACAGTCGCTGCCATTAAGAAAGCTTGGGCTGAGCCTTGGTGCGTTCGGCGACCCTGGCGGCGGCGGCGGCGGTGGCGGGTTGGACTCGGCGCTTTTCAGCAGCGGCAGCGGCCGCCTGAAAGGCGCCAGTCAGCGCGGCAGAAGACAACAGAGTGCCTGCAGTATCGCCGAGAGTGGCGGCGGTGGCGGCGGCGGCGCAGGCGCCAATGCGGGGCCTGCTGGCACCGGAGCTGCAAGCGGCGCTCTAGCGGTGTTCCGCCGATTCAGCATCATGGGCGGCAGCGGCGCCGGCGGCGCCGGCGCCGGCGGCGCCGGCGGCGGCGACCAGCTGGGGAGCCTACTTGGACGAGCGGCCGACGCCGCCGTTGTACCGTACAGTAAATCCAGCCAGCTCGTCAAGGTTACGACCGCGGCCTGGGGTGGATTGTACGGCAGTCCGACGGACGCCGCCGCAGGTGACGGCGGCGGCGGGGGTACGGCGAAGGAGCTGGCGGCGGTGGGCATGCAGCTGGGCGCGTATGAGTCTGAGTCCGATGGCGACGACAACGGCGGCGCGCTCAGCATGCGTGGCCTGGCTCTCGCGTTGGGGCCGGCCGCACCAGCCAACGACAGCTTCCGCGACAGCTTCCGCGACCGGTAAGAACACAGCACAGCACCGCATCCCGTTGTCTGCGGCCAGGTAAAATGCCGCCTGTGGGCACGCGGCCAACGTAATGCCGCCTGTTAACCGGTTAGAACGCCCTCCCCCTCCCCGCCAATGTCCACCACAGCGCGTGTGAGGAGAGTGCGCGGGTGATTGCGCATCGCTGCTGCAGCACGCCGTGCCATACACCGTACCGTGCCGTACTAAACACCTGCCGTACCATACCAGGGCTGCAACGAAGCGCCCCCCTCCATAACCTGGTTCCCACGGGCCGCATGCGGCTCGTGGGCTCGGATCCCAACCCACTGAGTGATCGCCGCACGGCATCGAACGTTCCCTGCTGAGCCTTTTGTGGCATCGAACACCCCCGGTTGTACCTCGGTCGGAGGTCCTGCCTGCCCGCCTGCCTGCGGGCATGTGCGCCAGGCCGCCAGCCCCGCTCCGGCGCGCAGCTGCGCACCCTCTTCTTGGCCGCGCACGTGAGGGGGAGCCGCACCGGTGGATTGGCCGCTCCTTCTCCGCACCCCAACAGCGCCATACCGCTTTCCTGAAGGCCCGCCGTACTAGCGCGCCAACCCCTCGCCGACCCCGCACCGACCCCTCGCCAACCCCTCGCCAATCCCTATCCGACCCCGCCAGGTTGGACCACCCCGCAGCTACCAAAATGCAGCAGCAGGAGGCAGAGGCGGCGGCGGTGGAGGAGCAGGCGCAGGAGATAAAGGAGCAGGAGGAGGAGGGAGAGCGAGGTGCCGGCGGCTTCAGAACCCCCAAGCAGTCACTGCGTGGCCCGGGGGTGGCACCGGGGCCGCTTCCCTTCGCCGCGGGCGCCGGCGATGCGGGCCTCCCTACACCCCCGACCCTCCCGCACCCGACCCCATCGTGTACGACACAGCTCCGAAACCCGCCGCCCTGGCCCCAGCAGCACCACCAGCAGCAGCCGGCGACACAGGAGACGAGCAATCAGCAGCAGCCACCTCCCTACCAGCACCAGCAGCATCCCCAGCAGCACCCCCAGCAGCACCACCCGCACCAGCACCGTATCCAAGGGCCTTTGGGGGGATTCCAGGCCAGCAGGATGGGCCCCTCTCCTCAGCCGCCGGCCGGCGGACCCCGCCACATGCCCACCGCCAGCGCACCGCTGCCTCGACCCTCCATGCAACAACAACAGCATCAACTAGCCGCCCTAGGGTCCCACATTGCTGTGGACGTCGGCGCCGGCGTGGGCGCCGGCGGCGGACTGAACGGTTACAGTCAAGTGGCCGGCGACGCTGGCGCGGCGGCGGATGATATCGACGGCGGGGGCGCGCCGCCGCCGCCACCGCCGCCGCCGCCGTACTGCTGTAGCATGTCCCGCAGGTCGGTGCCTCTGCAGCGGTCGGGGACGCTATCCTTGGAGGGTAGTGGGCGAGGCCTGCCGGTGTTGCCGGAGCAGCTGGCGGAGGCGGAGGTGGAGGCGCGTACGGCAGCGATGGCGCTGCCGGGGCGGCGGAGCCCGGCCTGGGTTGTACGACGGATTAGCGAAGCCAAGCAGGAGCGGCTGGTCAGCGAGGTGAGCGCCGGGGCCGTTGGGAGTTGGTTGTGGGCGGTTGGGGGTTGTCAGGTTGGACGAAGCAGGGTTGTTGGGCGTAAGGTTGAAATCTCGAAACGCATTGATTTGTGGAATGTGGTGGCGATGTTGCCCCCGGACCTGGATGATAGGTAGGGGGCGTTGCCGTACACTACCGGCCACGAAATTGAGCTGACGTGCAACAAGGGCCCAAGTATGAGCGCGGCGTGGTGTGGACCTTGGCGGCAGCGTTGCACAGAGTCCTGCATGTCACCGTCATGTCACCGTCATGCATGTCACCGTCATGTCACCGTCATGCACTCAGTAGGCCTGGAGCGCGTATCCGTGTTGAGACTCCCGGACGACCACACGGCGCCCGCACGCACACCCGTGGGTCATTGACTTGCCCCTGCCTCCGCCGCCCTCCCTGTCGCCCCTCCCTTGCTCTCTCCTCCGGCCGGCACGGTACGGCACTTCACACGGTACGGCATTCCGCGGTACGGCATCTCGACGGTACGGCACTCACTCTGGTGCCGCACGCCAGGTCAGCACGTGGCTGCGGGAGGCGCTACAGAATAATTCACGCCGGACCTCCCTGGGGGGAACCGCCCTGGAGCAATGAGATCATCTACGTCCCGCTGGATCCGTACTTGCCGGCCGTACTTACCCGCCGTACCTCCCAGCCCAGCAACCGACTGAGCGCCGTCGCCTTGCCTCGACCTAGGGTTCTCGAGCAGCGGCTTGCATTTGCGTCGTTTGATGGTCGGCAGTTCAGGCAGTGGGGAGATGGATAGATAGATAGCTCACGTCGTGCTCGCCCGCAACACCACACCCGGCGGCCAACTGCCAACGGTTCATGTCGTACTTGTCGTAAGTTACATTGATGATGACGTACATTACATTATGACCCCGAATGTCACCAATCCCGCCTTTGAGCGCCTTTGATGGGCGTATCAGGTATCACAGAGGTGGCTGAAACACACCTGTTGTCGCGTCCCCGCGCTACAACGGGCAGCAGCTACGCCCGCACCCCTCGAGCGAGCGTGTCGCCGCGTCCACGAACAATGCCCTGCCCTGCCCCCCACCGACCTAGCACCGCAGCATCTGCCTCCAACCGTCGGGGAGGAACGCACCAACCCGGGGGATCGCCTCCGGGGACGTCCGTACGGCAGTGACGTGCCCATCCGCGGGCCCTCCGACTTGCATGTGGAAGACGAACGCATGTGTGTGGTTCCCTTCAAGCTAGCTGCCTCTCTGGGGCCTTTTTCGTTTCGGGGCTTTTCCACTCTTGGGCGCTTGGTTGATCGTCTGGCGCGGTGCGGGCGGGGAACTAGTGCGGGTTTTATCCGCCGGTTCATATTCCTGAACTAACCACCTTTTTACAAGTGCAATGGATCGTTCTTACACATTCAGTTGGGTGGGGCAGACCTGGCCTGAGTGCACAGGTTCAGCGAATGCTTGGGGTAGCTAGGAAGCAGGGCAGGGCAAGGGGAGGGTGCCGGCACGCCTGCTTGGAAACACCAGTAGGTGCGGTCGCGCCCCAAGCTAGCTAGCAGGCCAGCCGGGTTGATCTCTGGTGCACTGTGTGATTCGAAATAAAAAATGTGCTGGCGGTGGTGCTGTGGACGGTGCCGCAGCCCCCGGGCGGTAAGCACCTGTGTGCCCTACCCGGTGTTCGTTGCTTGGCACGTGCCTGGGCTTATCCATCCATCCATTCATTAATTCAGGCACGTGCTCATGCTTAGTCGATCCATCCATCCATGCCATGCCATGCCATGCCGTTCCACACATCCATCCATCCATCCATCCATCCATGCCGTTCCACACATCACGTTTCCGTCCGCCGCAGATGTACGGTATGAAGAAAGCTCACAGATGCCTCCAGCAGCCATCTGAACCTGGGTATGAGCATATGCGCATGGGTAAATGGTGTTGCGACGGCCATAACACACAGACGGCCTGCCTGCTAGGGCTTGCCCTGGTAGACACCGCTGATCCCTCTTCGGGGCCCGCTGTAACGTTCATTCACAGAGACAGGGAGCGGTGGGTGGAATGGGACGCTCCGCTGCCCGCAGGTGGAACAGACAGCAGCTTCCGGTGGCGCGATGTGCGAGTGATGGTACGGCCGTCGGTCTCGCTCGTCGTGCGTGGGTTCCGGAGCTGCGTGTTGGAACGGTGTCGGCGCGCACATGTGGGCTTAGGGCGCGTGATCGATGTGGCATGGCGTGGAATGACGAATGGGGCAAGGGGGGCGCCATGTAGGCCCCATGACTGCGGGCGTGCCGTTGTGACCTATGTAGTTGGTCGGCGTTGCCCAGCTATCTCGCGGCACGGAAAGGGTGGCTCGCTGGCACGCAGATGCAGGTGAGATCCCCACATCGAGGCCAGGTCGCGTCGTCGCGTTTATATTATAAGAGGCCCGCGCCGTCGTGTCTTCGTTCGTCACGGTGGGCGTGGGTTACCTGAGTTGCGTGCGGGGTGCCTGCCGCCTCCGCCTATACCCTACCTCGCTCGCCTCTACGTGGGATGGGCCCGATCGACCACGTCCGTACTTTGGTACGGCAGTCGGAGGAGCAGGCAGGCGTGTGCAGGAGTAAGCGACGCATGCGTGGGACCAATAATTATGTGCTGATGATGCATGAGTGAGTGTGTGTGAGTGTGGTATGTGTTTTCGCCCGGTTGAAAGATATGTCATGTATGTGAATGACAATGGTCAGAGGCCTCTCCGATAACGTCCTTCCGGCGGGGGCAGGTCCTCACCGTTGACCCTCTGAGGAAGTAAATGCAGCACACGAGTTTATTTGTATGTGAGTATTCGTACTACGTGGCTCTGCCCGTGTGCGCGCGCGTGTCCGTCCGTTTAGGGAAGCAACCCGCCGCCCGGGTGTCCGTGTGTGCTCGTCGGTGCGGTGTACGGCAGCGTGCGTGTGCGGCATCCAGCGCTCGTTGGTGCGGTGTACGGCAGCGTGCGTGTGTGGCATCCAGCGCTCGTTGGTGCGGTGTACGGCAGCGTGCGTGTGCGGCATCCAGCGCTCGTTGGTGCGGTGTACGGCAGCGTGCGTGTGCGGCATCTAGCGCTCGTTGGTGCGGTGTACGGCAGCGTGCGTGTGCGGCATCCAGCGCTCGTCGGTGCGGTGTACGGCAGCGTGCGTGTGCGGCATCCAGCGCTCGTCGGTGCGGTGTACGGCAGCGTGCGTGTGCGGCATCCAGCGCTCGTTGGTGCGGTGTACGGCAGCGTGCGTGTGTGGCATGAAGGGGGGAAGCTAGCGCCCATGCGGCCTGGGAAGTTCGCGCGTCATATCCGTACAGTGACGCACGCCTACCCAACCTAGAGGCAGCTGGAAGCTAGGTGAGATGGTCGTGGGAGCGAGTGTGTGTGTTTCAGGGGGAACCGTATGTGTGGCGGTGCAAGCGTGCACGGTCTGGGTCTATCCCCACTCGACGAGCCTGCATCCAGGGCCCCCCTGCCAATTCAACATCACCTATCGGTATTCCATCAACCTAGAATGTTCCGTGGCCGTCATTCCTGGCCGGTTCGCACGCGGCTGCCTCGTAACAGGTCTGCGCCTTGGATCGCTGCAGTCTGCGTCATGTGGAGTTGTACGATGGTAGTCAGCACGACGGTTGGCGCCGTATAAGTGGTACGCGCTGCCGTATTGTACGAGCACGGAAACCTTACTAAAGCGGCTCTAGTGGCGCTACGGCTCGTTCCCGCCAATTAATGCGCCAATGTGGTAGCTAATAACAAGAGCCGCGCCGTACACAGATATATCATGCGTACCCGCCGCACGTTCCGCAAACGCGCCAGTAGCGCATCAAGATGTCAGGATGTATGTACGGGTTGACTGTACGGCTGATTGCATGCAGTACGACCCCATATAGTGCCGTACACGTGGTCCTGATTTTTGCGATTATATGGCAGGTGACTGATCGTTACTTGCGTCACCCAGATGACATTGTTTGTGATTTGTTACCATTCGTGCTGCTGCCGTTCTGTCGCGCGATTGGCACGTGGGTGCGTGTCACTGTCGCGCGACTGGCACGTGGGTGCGTGACACTGTCGCGCGCTTGGCACGTGGGCGCGTGACGCGCTAATAACCATTACAAGGTGGACCCGGCACCCGAGTCCCGACCGGGTGTGACACACTGCGTTTGCTTTCGCACCCTTCTTGAAGGTGGGGTACACAACTGGTACGGTATGGTACGGCATGCTGACTCGAATGGGTCACTTACTTGGTGTCGGCTCGAGTTTCCGCTGCTTCGGTTTCGATTCGCGAGGCAGCATCAGATGCGGATCTGGGAACCGAAAATCCAACCCCGTGTCGTCCATCCTGCTGATAACGCAGTGATTCCAGTGGGGCCTGCTGGGGCTTGCCCTGGTGTATACATACACCGTTGACACCTCTTTGGGGTCCGTTGACACCTCTTTGGGGTCAGTTGACACCTCTTTGGGGTCCGTTGACACCTCTTTGGGGTCAGTTGACACCTCTTTGGGGTCAGTTGACACCTCTTTGGGGTCAGTTGACACCTCTTTGGGGTCAGTTGACACCTCTTTGGGGTCAGTTGACACCTCTTTGGGGTCCGCTGTAACGTTCATCATTTCATTCAGTGGTTCCGGAGGGACATCTAGGGGTCATCGGGTCCACACCGGGCACCAACCCGCCCGTGTCGGGTTTGGTTTCGGAGGGCGTGCGCGGACGGAGGCCTACCGTACATGGTTGCGGCATCCGAGGGCGCCGAGCACGCCATCTCTCCCCGCCCAACAAGCAAAAAAAATGGGAATGGAGAGAATAATGGAGACCTAAACCACACGGCACACGGATCTCCCGAGCTGCGGAATAGGTTTTGTAGCTGCGGCACGGCGGTACAGTGTACGACAGTGTACGACTGTTCAAAGACCTGCCGCCGCCCCAGAGGAAGGCCCGCTCGGGAGATGCATCTCGTTGCTGTGAGTCTTAAGGGATACTGTGCCATCTAGCACTCGCACGTCTACACATAATTCTTTCAGTGTAAAACATAATAAGATTCTTAAACCCCAAGCACTAGGTCATCGATACAGCCTAAAGCCCTCTCCTGCGCGCTCCGGGTGTTCCGCTGCGGGTGTCGACCCGCTGGGCAGACAAAACAACAGCAGAGCGCGAGCGGGGTGAGACAGGGTGGGCCATAAAGTGTACGACGTGTGCTAGCATAATACTACCTGCCGAAGCTTCCGTGCATGACCGACCCGTCCGACCGTCTTGCACTCTTGCTCCCCCAGGTTCCGTATTATCAGGCACCAAGCTTCTGCGGCTCGCCGTTTGGGCCGGGCCCAGCATGAAACACAGCCGGCGCCCCGGCGGGCATCTCCCGGGGATAACTGCTGCAGCCTCCGTCCCTCCAGCCGTGCCAGCCAGCCAGCCAGCCAGCCAGCCAGCCAGCCAGCCAGCCAGCCAGCCAGCCAGCCTCCGCCCCTCCAGCCGTGCCAGCCAGCCAGCCAGCCAGCCTCCGTCCAATCCAGCAATGCCGCAACGAACAATGGGCTGTAGGTGCGTGCGTGCGTGTACTGTGTTCCCGTGCGCAAGGTCTCCCTTCCAACGCCTTCTCAACAAGGAGGATAAGCACCCAACCCAAAGCGGCGGGGCACTGCTCCGAGACCCGGCGGCATCCGTGCACGCGAAGTTCCACCCCTGGATTAATCCGTCTCCAGTCGCATGTGGTTGCGCCAAGCCTGACTGCCAAATAAACACCAGAGCCACCCCCTACACCGCCTGACCTGCATCGTCGCCCAACCTACCGCCCACCCAGCCGCCTACCCCACCAGTCCATCGGCTCTACATACACCCCGCGCATGAGCGCACCGTTGCCACTCCATCGGGGTTTGATGTTCGCATACATGCTTGCCCTTAGGTGCAATCTTCCTACTTCCGCACAATTACTACTGCTATTGACAAACTTTTAACAAGACCTTCCTTGATGGTTGTTGCTGAACAAGGGCTACCCCACGGAATTACAGCTCACAGGCCTAAGAAGGCGTCAGCATGCTGCTCGAAGGCATGAACGTACGGCGCGCTGTACTGTACGACTGCATGTGATGCGTTGCGGTCGTACATTGCGGGCGCGCCGCCGTCACTGGGACAGCAGCCACCAGGCGGGCCATGCACCACACAAGGTAGGTGATGTATGTAACCGACTGGGATGTCGTACAATCAGACGCGCGCTCGCGCACCAGAGCGAAGCCCGCCTGCCTGCGGCAGCCAGCACTTCACCCCGCACCGGGCAGAGCAGAGAGCACTCACTGCCTGCCTGGAGGGCCCGCCGCTCCAGGGCCCGGGCTGCGGCACCCAAGCCGTCAGTTGCATCCATCAGGACCAGAAAAGAACCGCCGCCGGCAGGTATCGAACTGACGTTGACGGTCTCCGAGCAAGGGCTCCCAACCCACATGCGGCAGCCCCGCACAGCAAAGTAGTGGCAGTAGCGACGCGCCACGCGCGCGCTCTCCTCAGCAACCGTCAACGGACGGCAGTTGATAACTAACAAAGGATACATCCAAGCACAAGCCATGATCGTACGCCAAGACAGACAAACGCGACGGAGGAGGAGAGGCGGAGGATGCCGCCGCCAGGATGCCGGCCCACACGTGGGGGTCCATTGGTGAAGCGAACGGCTGTGTGCAGGAGGTCGTGTACAAAACAGCGAGCACAGCGAGCACGTGTGTACATGTATGCGGGCTGCTCAGGGCCGCGCACGTGCACCACCAACAAAGGCCAGTGTCTTGTGGCCGTGGTGTGCTTACTGTTAGACCCACCCAGACCGGTGTAACCCGTTACGCAATTTTGCCCCCGAGGGGTTGCGGACCCACGCACAGCGGCGGCCGTATCGATCCACGTCTCGCCCTGCTGCTGCATATTGGCGGCAGAGAAAGACTCCACCTTTGACGGCAGAGAAAGACTCTTGAACGGCAGAAAAAAACTCTTTGACGGCAGAAGCACCGGAGCCCGGCAGCATGCACGCAACGGAACAACGGTCTTTCAGCAGCAGGCAACCCAACTGCGAGCCGAACTGCACGTTCACGGTTCGTTGGCGTCAGTGGGCGGAGCTGCACTTGTAGCTCATCAGAGCGCGCCAGGCAAGAAGCCTCGCGCTCTGGCACAAGCGCCGGTGCTAAGCGAGGCGAGGCGAGCGGTACCGCCCACAACAAGGAGGTGCCCTCGACGGCAGCGGGTGGAAACGAGCTGGCTAGCAACACCCCGCACACTACGGCGAGAGCGGAACAGAAACCAAGTTCACGACGCGGGCGACCCACAACTGCATACCTACATACATACCTACACCTCGAGCCGATGCCGGCCGCACCAAGGCCAGTCGGGAAGCTTCAAGCAAACATAAACACGCAAAAGCACAGAACCGTGCCGGACCCTGCGCCCCACGGGGCTGGCCCGCACCAACGTCGTCGCGCCGGAATAACCTAACTGCTGCCGCGTGACCGCCGCCACAGCCGCCCACGTCGCGGGCCGAGCCGCCTCACCTCCTGAACGAATCAGAGTATAAGACGCCTACCTGTAGAGCTACCTGAGCGGCTTCCTCGCAAAGCGAACGAGCTCCGGATCGTCCCCTTATTGGCAGTCGAGCACATCCACCCTCCACCCTCCACCCTCCACCCTCCACCCTCCACCCTCCACCCTCCACCCTCCACCCTCCTCCCTCCTCCCTCCACCCACGCAGGGCAGGCAGCCAGGCGGGCCACCACCACCTCCCACTACGAAACCAAACCAAGAAGCCCCAGCGGCCCCACCTGACGGCCCCACCTGACGGCCCCACCTGACGGCCCCACCTGACGGCCCTGTCTAGCGGCCACCCTACCAAACGCGACAGGCATCCTGCCACGCACGTTATTTTGCCCGTTTTGGCCCGAGCTCCGGAACCAGCGTCTTGAAACCCCTCCAGCACCCCGCCAGGCGCTGTGGCTGTACGATCCAAGGACACCCCACACACACACGAACACACACATACACACACGCACAGATCTCTCTTCTCTAAACACAGCTCCCACATGAGGGACGCCGCGCGGGGACCACACCTTTGTCTCTCTCCCGCTGTCCCGCGCACGTCGCTCCCTCACATCACACCTGGGGCGTGTTGGCGCGCGCTGCTGGCTGTCCGGGGAAGTTGCACGCTGTGTGCTTGCGCTGCAAATACATGTATTTTGTAAACGCATTTGGCGCGCTTGGGAAAGACAGGAGGAAGGCCACGTCGGCCGACAGATCGCCGCGCACAACCTACCGGGGCATCGATCGCGGGTAAGCCCACAACCCACCGCCCGAAGAAATGGATGAAGAGCCCAAGCACATTGCGGCCCAGCCGCCCGACCAAGTACTTGAGAAAGATAATTGCGAATAAACGACGCTGCTGTACAATCAACCCGGCCATAACCGGTGCATGCTGCAGACACCTAACGTGCTACCTTCTGAAGGGCCCACCCCGAACCCAAACCCCCTGGGGCGTGCGACGCACCCCGCCAGGTCAACAGTGCACGTCCCCCTGATAGCAGTGCCCCCCCTCCCGGTTACCAGTGCCCCCCTCCCGGTTACTGGTGCACCTCCCCCTGATAACAGTGCACGTCCCCCTGTTCTTTGTGCACGTTCCCCTGGTAATACCCCCGCCCCCCCCGGTGCTGCTGCTCGTGCTGTGGCTGCTCGCTACGGCTCAGCAGCCACTGTGACTGCAGACTGCCTCGTCCCGCTGTGCGACCCTCTCATTGTTCTGCAGCGCCTCCCGAAGCCAGGCGCTGACCTGCGGGTACAGCCCATAGAACATCGTGCCGTGAAGTGCCGTATCCCTGCCGTACTGTACCGTACCGTACTGTGCCGTACCAATGCACAGTGGCGCCGGCGGAGAACGAGCCGGTGTACGGCGGCCGTGCCGCATGGGTTTGTGTGTGCGCCGGGCGATGGACAAAACATAGGGCGTAGAACGAAACCGGACACGCCCCGTGGCCGGGGCGGCTAGTCACGACGTGCTGTCCCCGCCGCCATCGCTTCTGGGTTTGGTTTCTCCGCTTGCACCACCACCCCCCGTCAGCAGCACGGCCCCACGGCCGCTATGACACGTGCGACGGCGAAGGGTCAGTCGCATAGATCCGCCTTCCCCCCCTCCGCAGCCCTCCTGTCATCTGTGCGACTGACCCAGCGATCGCCAGGTTAACCCGCAAACAAAAAGAACCTCCCGCGTAACGAGACCCTTTGCCCCCACCTGCCCCCGGCTCCAGGCGACGGCAGCTAACGGCGGCGGGGGCGGCGACTCCCAGAACCCCCCACATACAGCCTCACCTCGCTGACCAGCCGCTGCTGCTTGGCCTCCACCATCCGCCTCACGGCCCAGGCGGGCCCGCCCGACTCCAGCGGCCGCGCCTCCGCCGCCGCCTCACGCTCCAGCGCCGCCGTCTCCGCCGCCGTCAGGTGCTCCGGCGTCACGGACGTCCCCCGGCCGGCGTACGGCACGACGACCGCGTCCCGTCGGCCGTCGCCCGTCTCAATGACGTTGGCGGGCACGGAATGGATTGCCTCCGGCCCGGGGCCGCCACTGACCCGTGGGTCGCTGCCCGCCCGCGGGTCGCTGCTGGTGACCCGTGGGTCGCTGCCCGCCCGCGGGTTGCCGTTGGTGCCGCAGGAAGAACCAGCGGGCGGGCACTGATCGGCGCCAAGCCCGGATGGTGGCGGCGGCGGCGGCGGCTCCAGTCTGTTGATTGGCGGGTGTGGCGGCGAATGGGTGCGAACGGGGCAGGGCTCGTCCACAGATGCTACAGCCGGCGCAGGTGCCGGCTCCTCGATGGGGTTGCGGTTTTGTGAGTGGCCCGGGCCCCGGCCCCCGACGCTTCCCAAGCCGTCAACGATGCTACAGCCGGGGTTCAAGCTACAGCCACCTTGGTGGCTACTGCCAGCCATGCAGGTAAACGCCAGTGACGCAGGTGCCAGCGCTGCCGCCCTGGGCTGCGGCCGCGGCGACGGCGCCGTCGGCATCGACGATGCGGCGGGCGCGGCGATATGTGCCGTACCGTTGTTGCCGAGGTACGACGGCGCGGCTCCGCCGCTGGCGTTGCCCCATGCATCGCCCCAGAGGTCCATCGCCGGCACCGTTGGGGGGTTGCGCGTGGGGTTCGACGGCGACGGCGACGACTGGCTGTACGGCAGCACCGCCGCGTCGGCCGCTCGGTCCAACAGACTCACGGCCAGGTCATTCCGCCGCCAGCTGGTCCGGCCCGCTGCCAGCGGTCTTGCCGTACGCGCTGACGCGCCGGTGCTCCGAGCCGCCGCCGCCGCCGCCGCTGCTGTCTCACCATCTACGCGGCGAGCGTCGTCGCGCGATGCAGGACTGCAAGCATCCGGAAGCCCGCCGCCGCCGCCGCCGCCACCGCCACTGCTACCTGCGCCCGGGCTGCCGCCGCTGACACCGCTGGCCGACCCATGGGTCGGCGGCTGTTTCTGGATCGAAAGGCACCGTGAGCTGTCGGTGATGCTTGCCACGGCGGCGATAGCTCCCAATTGGTATTGCCCCCCGCGGAGGTACGAGCGCACGCCCGTACAGCCGGCAGACTTCGTGAAACCGCCGTCGTCGCCGCCGGTACCGTCGACATCACCGCCGCCGCCGCCGCCGCCGCCGCCGCCGCTGGCCCCATCACCACAGCCGCCGCCAAGCGGCCCCATTGCCACGTCGCCCAACTGACCTGGACTGCTCCGCCGCTCTATCATCATCGCCGCCGCCGACGAAGAGTACGGCATATCCACAGCCGTACCATCAGTTCTCGACGCCTCGGCCTTGGCGGCGCCGGCGGCGCCGCTGCCGCCGCCGGCCGGCGGCGATGTGGGCTGCACTCGCAGGAGCGACAGCAGGGGCAAGGTGGGCAGCACGGGCAGCACACCTCGTACCGACGGACAATCTTCCGGCAATGCCGCCGGGTGCGTCAAGGGATACCTCCCGTCGGTCCCCAGGGGGCAGGCCGATGGGTCTCCAGCACGCCGCGCTCTGCCAGCGGGGCCGCCGGGGTCGCTGCCGCCGCCGCCAGGCGCGAGGCCCGGCAAACTCGAACGGCGGGACGCCGCCGCCGCCGCGGCGGCGACGCTGTGCCGGTACGGCAGCTGCACTGACGACGAGGCTGGCAAGGTGCAGTCATTGTCGTACGGTGGTGATGGTGAGTCTGGGTGACGCGGGCCGTGGCTGCACATCCCATCGCCGCCGCCGCCGCCGCCGCCGCCGCCGCCGGCATTGACGGTACCCCGTGGCACGCCCATCCCGGGCATGGTGACGCTCCGCCGTAAGCGAGCACTCCCCAGGATCTCATCTTCGATGCACACATCTGGATCCGGATCCGGATGTGCGCTGGCGGCAGACACGCGAGGCCGTCGCTGCTGCGGCAGATGAGGCGGAGGCGGCGGCTGCGCGCCGCCGGCAGCGCCGCCGGAGCTTCCGCCGCCGCGCGGCTTGGGCCGCCACAAGTGCGCCGCGAGTACCGTCACGACGCCACGACGCCAGCGCTGACGGGCCGCGGGTGAGGCGTCGGCGACGACGCTGGGGTCTGCCGTACCGTCCGCGGCGGCACGCGCCGCCGGAGAGCGAGCGCCTGACGGCAGCGCCTGTCGGCTCTTGCCGCGGTGGTGATCAGGGTGGTTGGAACGGTTGGCAGCGCGGTTGGTTTCCGTTTCGAGGATGTCCGGGAAGGGGTGCGCCGCGGGGTTGAGCAGGTGGGCCCGAAGCGCCGCGATCTGGGCCTGCATGACGCCGACGGCGCTGTCGCCAGTGGTGGCGGCAACGACGCCGATGCCGCCGGCGCCACTCGACGAGGTGACCCATGGGTCAGTGGGCATCCGTCCCCGATCAGTCGGCTCGATTGCGGCCGGCGCCGCTGCCCCAGCCGCCGTGGCGGCGGCGGAGACGGCTGCAGCGGCGGCGACGGGAGCCTCGCGAGAGCAGTCGACTGCCGGCCGCGCCTCGTCGACGCCGCCGATGCCGCCGTCGGGACTTGGCGAGGGTACTGCAGCTGCACGCCCGCCTAGCCGCTGGCGCAGGGCCCCTCTCCGCAGAATGTTCACCAAGCCGCCATCGTCGTCGTCGGGGTCGGAGTCAGAGCCGCCTCCGCCCACGTCGTAACCGTCGGCGGCGGCCGCCTGCCCGTCGTAGCCATCGGCGCCTCCCAACTCCTGGATGCCGTTGCAGCTGAGCAGCGCGTAACGCGCTTGACCCACGGGTCCCACTGCCGCGACGCCAGACGCCGAGATCGCGCGCATCCGGCGCCCGCCACCCTTGGGCGACGCCGTCGCGCCCTCCACGCCGTGCATTCTGACGTCCGTACCCAACCGCTGGAACTGCACCGGCGGCGACAGCGGCGACGGCGGCGACAGCGACGCACCCGGGACGTTCGCCGCGGCCTCCGAGGCGCCGTACAACACGCGGTTGCCGTGGCGGTGGCGATGGATGCCGTACACCCCAGCTTCGCTTCGGACACCGCTCCCTGGGGCGCTGCCGCCGCCGCCACCGGAGGCTGGACCGCTGCCAGTGCTGTGCGCCGACGGAAGACAACCCGCCTTGCTACCGGCGCCGCCGCCGCCGCCGCCGCCGTCGGTGGCGTTGCCGCCTCCGCCGCCGCCTCGCAAGGACCCCGCCGCCGATGTGTACGGGTCCAGGAACGCGAGTTCTCGCTTCAGCAGTCCGAACCCCACATCACCCAGGTCACCCAGGTCGTACATCGGCGCCGCCAGCCGCCTTCCGGCCGCTGACGTCAGCACGACCGTGCCGGGAAGTGTACGGCGCCGACGGAGGCTCATGGACCTTCCGCCTCCGCCGCCGCCGCCGACGCGGTCACGACTCGATAGCCCAGCGGAGCGGAGAACCCTGCCGCCGCCGCCGCCGCCGCCGCCGCCGCCACCGCCGCTGCCGCCGCCGCCACCGCCTGCCGGCAGCGTCTCTAGCTGCTCCTCCTCCTCCTCCTCGTCCAAACCGGACACTGAAAGGCCCCTCCCGAAACCAAGCCGGGTTGATCCCCGGGGCCCCAGCTCCCAGCCGCAATTCGAGTACCTTGTCCGGGGCAGGGCGGCCACCTCCTCCGACGCTGACGCCCGCAGGAGGAAAGCCGGGGACGGTGCCGCTGGCGACGATGGCTCCGGAGCGGATCCGATGGTGACGAGGTTCCGGGCTGAGCTCCCAAGCTCGGCGGCGCCGGCGGCGGCGGCCGACGGAGGCAGGTTTGACGACAGCGGCGCGCCGTGAGCTGACGACGCCATCTGCGGCGGCGGCGGCGACCGGGCCTCACGTGGGCCGCTCCGCGTCGTCGTCGGGAGCGCCTTCGCCGACGACGACGACGGAGACGACGTCGTCTCGTCCACTTGTCGTACAGACCGACGGAACATCGCCGCGGGCAGGCTGCGCGTCTTGGCGAGCGTCAATGCGACGAAGGCGGTGGGCGTTGCAGGGAAAGCGCGGGTGAGGCCGCGTTCGGAGGACCGCGCTGACACGAGCGGCGGCGGCGGCGGCGCCGCCGCCGCCGCCGCCGCCACCGCCGCGGCCGCCGCGGCTGCCGCCGCCGCGAAGGGTCCCCCGGAAGCCTGGGCTCCCTCCCCGGGAGGTGCGGCCGCAGACACCGGGGTCGGTTGGAGGAGGCCACGGCTGCTGCCGTTAGCGGCCCTGCGGATCTGGAGCCCCCCCGGTCCGTCGGCAGTCGCCGCCTGCGTGGCGCGGTACAACAGGGCGGTACGGCACCAGTCACACCGATGATGCCGAACGTGTGCGGTCAACACCTTCAGACACACACAGAGAGCCACAGGCGGGGATCACGTGGATCGGACAAGAACGACCGGCGCCAGTACGGCATCGTGGAACCCAGGCGGGCCCATGGGCCTCTGGCCATTCCCCACGTCCAGAGCGGTCGCCGGGAACCTGCCAGGCGTGCTGTTCTCCCGCGGTACGCCTGCCGTACCTACCGTACCCACATCGCCGATGCCCACCTCCTCTGCCGGACGCGCTTCCACGGACGCTGCTCGCTGGGGTTCAGTGGGCTGTGGCGACAGCGGCCGTGGTGCGGCGGCGGCGGCGGTGGCTGTCGTCCCCGCCCTGGAGCTCCTCCCCGGGGGCTCCGTCCGCCGCCTCACAGCCACGAGGCCGTCCAGGTCCCGCAGCAGCTGCGCCGCGTCGTGCTGCTCCCGGGCGCGGGCGAGTGACCCGTGGGTCGACATGAGCGGGTGGGCCAGGGCGGCGGCTCGCCACGCCCTCTGCCGGGCGATGTCGGCCCTCATGGCGGCGGGCGGGGGCAGGGGCAGCTGCCGCAGTATGAGGGCCAACAGCCAGTGCGTCTGGAGCTGGTGCAGCAGGGGGCTGGAGCCGGGGTCGGACTGGGGGAGGGGGCGGGCGGGCGGATGGGGGCAGGCGCGGGGCGAGGCGGGGGCGGGGGCACGGGTGGGCGCGTAGAGAGACCGCGGATGCTGAGGGGGCGAGGCCTCAAACAGGACAGACAGCATTAGACCATCGCTTCTGGGAACCCATTCGGCAAGCGAGGGTGAACTGCCGCACTGCGACTGACCGCATTCCCATGTTGTGGTGGTGGTGGTGGTGGACACCATGTTGTGGTGGTGGTGGTGGACACCATGTTGTGGTGGTGGTGGTGGACACCATGTTGTGGTGGTGGTGGTGGACACGGCTGGAACCCATTACGGCGGTCGCCCAGCGAGGGCCGAGGGCACACCGCCCCTGAGCCTCCGTCCCCTCCCCGCGGCCCTCACCTCCAGTCCCAGGAACAGCAGCCCCGGCACATCCGGATGCACCATGCCCCGGTACAGCACCAGGGAGGGGGCCGACCAGCAGCCGCCGGAGGGACCAACTTCACCACCGCCGCCGCCACCACCGCCGCCACCACCACCACCACCGCTGCCCGCCACCGCCGCTGATGCCGCCGCATCCGAGCCGCCTCCCTCACCCAGCAGCGCCGCCCGCAGCTGCTGACTCAGGAAGGGCATGACCCGTGGGTCGTTGAGGCTGCGCGCCCACACCACCACATGCGGCCCGCCCGCCCCCTCCACCGCGTCGTCCTCTCCTGCCGCGTCCCCTCCGGCCGCCAGCAACTGCCGCGGCTCCACACTGAACCCCGTCAGCTCCTCGCTGCTTCCCCGCCGTACGACCCGCTCCGCCTTCCCCCTGACGTAGGCCCAAAAGCGGCGCTTGGTGGGCGCTCGCAGCATCCGACCCATGGGCCCGGGGGCCGCCACCGTGTAGTGGGGCTGCAGCGCGGCCTGCAGGGCCCGCCGCCGGGCCGCGTCAAGCAGCTCTTTGCCTGTAACCAGGCCGCTGCCGGCATGCACTACTGCCGCTGCCGCTGCTGCTGCCGCTGCCGCTGTCGCTGTCGCTGCCGGTGCCGCTGTCGCTGCCGGTGCCGGTGCAGCGCCGCCGCCGGGGCCGGAAAGCCCGGTAGCATCGTCTTTCACATCAGGTGCTTCCCCCGGCAGTGCTGTCCCGGCGCCGTCACTCTGGGGAGCCTGCCGTACACCATATGGACGGGGGTTGTTTGAGGGGCACCGCACCGCGGGTCATCTCATCGACATCTGTCAGACGCTGACAATGTGTTGCCGTACAGGTTTTTGCGCGCGCGCGTGTGATGTACGGAAGCGACCTCGTGCGCGGCATGCTAGATGGTGGCGCCCAAAAGCGCACTGAAGGTCAAACCCTGGTCAAACCCCGTTTCCTGGGCGAAGCCGCGCTGTGTGATGCCGTGTGCCGTGCGCTGCAGCCCGCGCCTTCCGAGATTGCAATCCTTGCCTGTGTGCCCTGACACGCGAGCCCAGGCCCGGTAGCTTCGGCTGCTGCCGCCGCCTCCGCCGCCTTGGCTTCCCCCAGCAGCTGCACCCCCCGGCCCTGGTTGAGCAGCGCAATGGCGCTGGCGGCGTCCCACGCATCGCATCCTGCAACGGAGCAGCGGTGCATGCGCGCAGCAGGGGGACTTAAGGCGGGCAGTGAAACGTCCAGGGGCCGTTCCCCACTTGAGATGGCAACGACCACATCACGCGCACAAAGATACACCCACACGCGACGTCGTCTTACACACATACCAGGGCAGCCGACCCGCACCAGCTGGTAGTCTTCCGCGGCGCAGCGACACCAAAAGCGCGCCAAATCGACAGCGTTCTTCCGACACCACAGCCTTTAATTTCTGTATAGGCCGAGCAATGGATATACTATGTACGCATGCGGGCAATTTTGTGGGCATGCACACCTGCGGTGCCTACCTGGGAAACACACACACATACCCGGACCCAGCAAGGCCTGACGCGTGCGAGACGCCTCGCTCTGGCTCAGCTGGGCAGGCAGGCCTGCCGGAGGGTACAACCCTAGCTAGTACGATTAGGTTGGGACGCGGGACCAGGCTAGTTTTACCGCACCAAGCAGGGGCGCGCCTCCGAAACGCGCCCTGGGTGCTGCAAGGACTTGAGGAGGTTGAACAGCGGACTGCGAGGCGCAGACCGCCCGGGATGGGCCTTCGCCCACTCCCTTGAGGGGGCACAGCGGTCACCGATCCTCGGGGATCGGGCACGCGCCCTTGGTTGAGAGCGAGGGGACAGAGGCCCCTTACGCCCCTTTCCCCCGTATCCGGGGGAAAGTGCTTCGGCGGTCTCCCGTATGGGGCGGGTTAGCGCCCCCGGCCAGTGTCGGCCCGGCAGATATGTAACGATTCACACTCACACTTACACACACACGCGCCCTTCTCCTTCCCCCGCAAAGGGAGGACAGTGCTTCGGCGGTCCTTACGTTAGGGCTGGGTTAGCAGCCCTTGGCCAGTGCCAGGCCCGGTCAGATATGTATGTCACACACACACGCACACACAGGCGAACGACCTCCACGCACAGATGCGCAAAGGGCAGACGGCTGCCGGTACGCCTCACCGTTGCCCACCACGACGACGTGTTTCCCGCGCACCGCCTCCCGCGTCACGGCGCGGACAGGCACCTGCTGGGGGCCGTACAGCACATCGTACAGCGCAAGCGGCGGGGCGGAGGGCCCGGTCAGCCAGCAGGCGTGGATCAGCCCATGCCGCAGGGGGTTCGGCCAGGCTGCCTGGCTCAACAGCCGTGGGGGATGGTCAAGCAGTGCTTGGCAAGGTGCTTGCTCCCCGACATGTCCGGTCACTGGGGCGCTCTCCACACTCGGTGATCTCTGCACGGGTCTTGACGTCCGACCACGACTGAGTTGAGGAGGTTGAGGGCACCTTTCCTTGTTGCTAACTTAAACCGACCCTCAGGACCTCCAAGCGGCCAGGCCCAAGGGCACACAGCGGGGCGGCGGCCGGGTCAAAAATCACCCTGGATCAGTTCTGCGAGCCGCCGTACATGGAGGGTAAAGGGGGCTTTCGTTAGGGCTGGGGCCCCGCTCTTGACCAGTGCCAGTCCCGGTCAGATATGTAACATTCTCTGTATGGGTCGGGCATTGGTTTTACTATGTACGCATGCCGGCAACTATTTGGGCGCTGCGCTGCCCCTTGCATAACACGCACACCTGTTCTGCCTGCCTAAGAACACACAGACACGCACACGATGCATCTTTCTGTTTTGTGTTTTCCGGGCCGGGCAGGGGCAGTTGTCTGGCATGCGGGCCTATTCCGGGTTTAGATATGTCCCTGGCTGTGCACGCGCTCCTGCCGTGCTTGTGCAAGGACACACGCGCGTTATGATGGGTTTGCGCGAATTATAATTGATTCGCGCGGTTTGTGATAGGTTCGCGCGGTTTGTGATTGGTTTGCACGGGTTCCTCGCCAAACACATGCAGCGTGGTGGATGGCCGGACGCTAAGCTGATTGAATCCTCACGCAGGGCATACGGCCCCACGTCCTTCCGCGCCTCACCGTTGCCGCTGTTCCCGTCCTGCCTAGCGCAGACCCAGCAGGAGCTGGAGAGGAAGAACTGCTCAGTACAACGAAGTCCACATTAATGTCCGAACTCGTGCCGCAGGCATGTTGGACGGTTGCCGTCCATCGCCGTCGGGGAGCCGGTCCATCGTCGGCGCACCGATGGGGAAACAAGCGGACCAGTTTCGCAGCCTGGAGCATATCATGATGATTGTCTTGTAAATGTGTGCAGACCTGCATGGCGCGTTCGGGTGCGTGTCTAACCCGTCTGACCTATCGCTGCCGCTTTACGTGACGGTACTGTCACTCAGGACTCACCTCAGGCTGCCCGACCTCTCGGCCACATCCTGCAACCTCGTCGTCCTCTTTGGCTTCTAAGTTGCCTGCCATGGAAGGGCCGTTTGAATTTCGGTCACCAGACGGCGCATGCGGCTTCGTTCCTACCGGCTTGAGGCTGGACTAATCACTTACCGCCCTTGGAAACGTGCGAGTCCTCGCATTCGGTATATGCGCGGAATACCTGCAAGCCTGAACTCTGCAGGAGCTCCGCGAGTCCGCGTCCGTGCTCGCAACGGAAGCCGGAAAGTTGCCTCGCTGACGAGCATGTGCATCCGAGGTGTGTGATCAAGACGCTGAGATTTTTCCCGAATTCCTGCATGATCCGCTCCGCGTGACAGTTAGGGAGCTCACTTGTCTGAGGAGGACATGGCCATTTGCCACGGCAACTTATGGAAGCATCTCTGTGGCGAATAGGGGAGAATTAAAGGATTGCACAAGACGTGTGGGGAGAATCGCAATCATGGAAATTCCACGTGCGTTACGACGACGCCTAGCGACCTTTTCTGGGATAATATAACTATGTTGACCCACAAGTACGTTGTTGTCATACTCTAAATATTCTTGCATACGTAGTGCTTGCTTAATCTTCGGGCGACGTCTGTCGGCGCAAGTGAGGCCATCAAGTCGATTGGGTGATGCAGCTTATCCATCAACCAAACTTATTTGTTTAATAATACTATGTTGTTGTATTGAAGTTAAGTTTGAACAATAAAATGTTTGAGGCCTGCGTGGGTAGCAGAGGGATGGGTAGTCCCCCCGGTGCAGGGAAGTAAGTGAAAATAATACAAAGACCAATACTCATGAAGAAGGCTATACGGTTATCCTGCAATTGATGAATACGATTTGTTGCGCCTGCTCCGTTGAGTCGCCAGGTCGGAGCCCTGGTAGGACGCCCGGAAAGCCAATGGGCTTAAGCTACTGAATAAAAACATATTTCTTATGAATGTCTAGATGTCACCGACTTCAGATGGCTATCTTATGCCGTTCAAGTTCTCAAAGCCCGCGTTTCTTACCTTAGTGACATGCTGCAAGGACTCGCTGCAAAACTGCCACATCATCTGTTTTTTGCTACTTAATAGGTTATCTTTCTGTCAGCTTCTTTGATGATAATTCGACGTAGGTTGGTTCGATCCTCGTTCAACCGCAACAGCCTTCGAGCGGCCGTTTACCTTGTGGAATCAACTTGAAAGACAAAATGAAACTACATAAGCAATCTTAGTGTTCCATCAACCAGAATTTGACATTTCATCTGATCTCCAACTTCGACGTGCTTGAGTACTGTAACGCGTTGTAACGAGACTGTACAGTCGGGTGCCGGCCATGAATGCCAAAGAGCTCCATTTCCTGGCGAGATGTGCAACAAATAATAAAATGGCTCTGTTATAAGATAAATTCCTAATTTAGAGGGTAAGGAAATACTTTATATATAGCAGTACGACTGCGATTCACTGTCGGGGCTGCGTTTTAAGAGCAGTTCGGTCGGGTTCGGTCATCCCAGTGGACAACAGGTGTCCAACGGCCGCCCCAGACGTATCACGCGCGCCAGTGTAACGCCTAAAGCATCGACCAACCGGGATACCCGGGGGTATTCTTACCGCCCCAGGCGCGCCACTCCCCAAGGTCGGGCATCCAGGGGCATCATCCCTTGACTCTCTCTTTCCACCGCCCGCGTCTCCGTCCCCCTGTGCTCAGCACAGCTGGGTAGGGTGTTACCGTCCTGCGGAGGTGACATGGCGGCTTCACGTCCCTGAGGTTTCAATACCAGTCCAGTGGCATCCGCGGGTCATCGGGGTGATCAGCCACTGCACGGACGGATCCGCGCCACCACGGCTCACCGGACAGGCTCCACAGGCGCACCGGAGCCCACCCTCGCTGACGCAGCCGCTGCCGCCGTCGGGTAGGCCAGCGCGGCCAGCATGTGCGGCACGCGATCCCCACCCCCGTGATCGCGCTACTCAACACCGCCGCACCGGGCGTGTGTCACAAGCAAGGACAGGCCGCGCCGCTTGCAAATGACACAACGGCACACACCCTTGCTTCCTTGGTGCTCCTCAGGGGGGACGTTATGCAGCCCCAACCAGCCCGTGGTGCTCGCGGGGGGTCCGGGGAGAGCCGCTGGGACCGGCGGCAGCGCACGTCGTCTTGCGCGTACGGCTATGGAGACCGGCGGCAGGTCGTGTCTGTGCGGTCTGGGATGAGGTCCCAACGAGAGTTCATCCCACGTGCCCACCGCCCCAGGGGTCTCCGAACGGGGTTACAACGCGGCGGGTTGCGGTATGGCCACTGTGTGGCAGCACCAAGTCAGCACCAGCAGCAGGGAGGCGCCCGCTTGACACCAAACAGTGCGCCGCGTGCCGCCTTTCCATCGGACTCTGATTTTTAACGGAACGAGGAAATCAATATGTGGCAGCCGCGCGGGGCGACGACATTTAACCGCTCTGAAACGGCATCGAAACGGCACCGCTTTCGGTGGAAACACGTTTCATGGGCAGTTCTGTTATTCTGTTCTGCATTGCTGCGGCCGGGGAGGACAGCTTCAAGATCGCGATTCAAACAAAATGTGGTCGCGCATCAGCGACCTCCACCAGCTAGAAGAAGAAGTCCGTGACGGCCACCCGAGCTGCGTCCAACCGCCGAGTGCGAAACCCTCTGCGCGAAACCCTCTGTGCAAAACGTCCGCGGTGACGCATCCCAGCAAGACAGACAGACAGACCGCGCGCAGGGCGTATGGGCGCTACGTCCCGTCGTCGCCGCGAGGCTGCGGACCGGCAGCTGGCCAGCTAGGCAGGGCCAAGGCTAAAGAAGTAAAGATGCCCTGCCTTATCCTTTCCCCCAGTTTGGCTGCCGGCGCTATGAACCCCCCGTCGGGACCCGTCGGCTGGGCAGCCCATCAGGCGGGGGGGTCCCCTAGCCCCCTGCACCTCCAGCTGAGCTGACCACAGGCGCTGGGTCGGGCACCTCGCGGAAGAGAAGCGGACGCCCCTCTGTGTTTGTGTTTAGATATGTGTGTGTTATCAAGGAGAAAAGCTGAGCCGCCGATATATGTGTGTGTGCGTGTGTTGAGGCGCACAACCGAAGCCCCTGACTTCGGTCATAGGGTGCCGCATAACGGTGCAGCAGGTGAGGAGACCCAGCGAGGCGCTACACGTTGGTGCACCCGGGACGTCAAACCACCACCACCGCTACACCCACCGCCACCCCCACACCCATCCGGCACCACCCTCATCCTCACCCTCACCACCATCTCAACCCGTTCAGGTGGCCCGAGGCAGTCCGGGCAAGTCCGCGTCAGTGGTCGCAAGCACCGCCTGACCAGCCCCGCCACAGCCCCGCCGCCTCCGGCTGGCGACGTCGGGTCGCTGGACCCCAAGGGGGACATCCCCAGGAGCCCCGCCCCGGCCCCCACGACGGCACCTGCACGGGTCACCCTAAGGCCCCCGTCTCTCCATGTGTGGGCTCGAAACCCATCGCGCCCCTCTGCCGCGCGGGTACAGTTCGCAACAGAACGGTCTGTCACGGCCCCGGTCTGCGCGCGGCGGCTGCACGACGACGGCCTTGAGCCGCCCTCGCTCCCCCCCCCCCGAGTGCACGAGCCGCCGCCCTGCTTGTGCGCTTGAACCACCCTTGGGGCAGTGAACACACGCAAGGCCCGTGTCAGGCAGTGCAGTGCAGTGGACTCATCCGGACGTCTCCGAGGTCCTTACTGGCTCGAGGGCTGGGACAGGTGGACTCCGATTTCCCACCTGACACCCAGACACCGGCACCGACCCCGATTGGGACACCCTCCCCCCTCCCCTCACACCCGCGGTCCCGTCTCCCCTCGTTGGATGCGATCAGGGGGCCGGGGGTTAAATTGACAAAAGAAATAAACCCGAAGAACGAAGAACGAACCCGGGCACACCCAGCAGGGGGCCTGGGGTGGGTGGTCAGCGAGGGACTCGCGCAGGTGAGTGGACCTTTCCGATCCCCAAGACCTGACGTGTTTGTGCGTCGGACATGACATGTCTGTATGTCACACACGACGTGCATGTACGTCACGTGCAGCCACTGGGAACCAGGGCGGCGGCCCAGGGCGCATCTGCATCCGCGGCCGCGCCCGAGACGCCGAAACATGACACGCCCGCCGTGAAAGGTCCCCCCAGGGTGGCACAACCTCGAGTGTCGGGCGGAAGCCACAGCAGTGTCGGGACCGTGCAGCTGGGACGGCCTGCCCCCACGTTCCCACAGTCCGGTGTCCGCGGACAGGCCGCTCGCTGGCTACCGCCCGGCTGCGGCCCGGTTGCAGCCTGTGGCTTCCCGCGGCTCCCTCAGTACGTTATCAGCAGCGCAAACGTCGCGTAGGTCAGGAGGCAGGGGTACATGATGACCCCCTGCGCGACGGGGAAGAGGGCAAGAGGACGAGAACGCAAACAACACGTCTTCAACGATCCAAACACAAACACACACACACCCCAGACACACCGCGGACACACGCAGGTATGCCTCTTGCATGACACGCACCCCTGCCGCGCCCCCACAGCAGAAACACATCCACACCCACACCCACACCGCACAGTCATGTGACCCCCCTCCTCCCTCGCTCTGGGGTAGCAGCTCAGTATGAATATGTCTATCAATTTCCTATACCCCCCACCTCCCACCTTGAGCTCCCCCAGCGCGGGACACCTCCGCGCGAAGATGCGCGACGCCGTCAGCGCCGCCCACACCGTGCACACCGCCGCCGCCACCAGTGCCAGCGGCCCCCTGCGAGAGGGGAGGGCGCAGCGGGGCGGCAAGCAACGGTCGGTTGAGGGGCGGGAGAGACCTGGCGGCAGCGGGGGCCCGCAAGGGCCACAAGCAAGCATATGTCGTCGCTACTACCGGTTCCCCCCCTCGCCGTGGGGCTACCGGTAGTAGCGACGACCGCCTGTGACACCCCCACCATCCCCACCATCCGGTCGGGGACGACCGGCCTCACGGCCCTCGGGGGCCCTCGCTGCCGCAGCGGACCGGGTGGTGGTGGTGGTGGGGGGGGGGTGTTGTCACACACACACACACACACACACACACACACACACACACACACACACTTGGCAGTTATGGGTGGCTGCTCTTTAAACACACACACACACACACACAGCTTTTCTCCTTGCTCAGCTTGCTCAGCTTTTCTCCTTGCTAACACACACACACACACATTACTGCTTCCGTCGCCTGTATCGCCTGTTACGCCTGATTTCGCTCCTCGCGGCTCAGTTTATCTCTGCACGCACATACGGCCCCCCCACACACGCTCACGGTGCCACACCAGCAACCCCCCCACACTACCACATCACGCATCAGTCCATCACCACCCCCTTATGATCCACAGACAACCCCCCGACCCCGACCCCGACCCCGACCCCGACCCCGACCCCGACCCTACCCTGACCCCGACCCCGACCCCGACCCTGACCCGACCCCGACCCCGACCCCGACCCCGACCCCGACCCGACCCCGACCCCGACCCCGACCCCGACCCCGACCCGACCCCGACCCCGACCCCGCCCCGACCCCGCCCGACCCCGCCCCGACCCCGCCCCGACCCCGACCCCGACCCCGACCCGACCCCGACCCCGACCCCGACCCGACCCCGACCCCGACCCCGACCCCGACCCCGACCCCGACCCCGACCCCGACCCCGACCCCGACCCTACCCCTACCCCTACCCCTACCCCTACCCCTACCCCTACCCCTACCCCTACCCCTACCCCCTGACCCTGACCCCGACCCCGACCCCGACCCGACCCCGACCCCGACCCCGACCCGACCCCGACCCTGACCCTGACCCTGACCCTGACCCTGACCCTGACCCTGACCCTGACCCTGACCCTGACCCTGACCCTGACCCTGACCCCGACCCGACCCTAACCCGACAAGCAGGCGCCTTACTTGGGTATGAGGATGGCCATGGCGCTGAACACCACCAGCGGCAGCATGCTATAGCCTACGACGCAGCAGCAGCCGTACAGGTCCAGGTTCCTTGCCTCCCCGCCGTCGGCCCCGACCAGCTGCCGCAACATGAACCACAGCAGGATGGAGAACACGACGCTCCAGCCCAGCGTCACACCGAAGTGGAGCTTGCCCATCTGTCAGTTGATGTGGGCGTCAGTTAAAGGGGTGGGTGGGTGGGTGGCACGGCGGGAGTGCGTGCGTTTAGAAGTGTGCGAGGGGCACAGCTGCCTGCCTGCACGGACGCACACGCGCGGCCATGGCCCGTTTGAGTTGTGGATGGGGACGTGACAAGACGGCTGGTGACTGACGGATGCTGGCGCGCGCGCACTGTTGGTGGCTGGGATGCTGGCGCGCGCGCACTGTTGGCTGTGGGCGCGGGGGCGAGCAGGAGAAGGGCGCGTGCGGGGGCGGTGACCGCCGACGCCGCCGCCGCCATGCACCCCACACGTGACGGGCGGCTCAGATTCTTTGTCACACGTCGTGGCGGGTGGACCGAGGACTTGCCACCTAGACCCCGACTACATGCCCAGGTGATGAGGGAGGGGGTGCGGGTGACGCAGGGTGGGTGTGGGGGTTTGTGTGCAGGTCGTCAGCGCCCCGTGCAGGTCCGCCATGGTCGGCATGTGGCCGGGGTAGAGCATGCGGACGGAGAAGGGTTTATACAGGGCAGGGCAGGGAGGCGACGTGCGTTGGCATGGGCGACGATACCGCCGTACGCACTGCCGTACAGCCCAAGGGCAGACGCGCGGTGTCACCTACCAGGAGCTGCAGGCCGGCTAACCCGAAAACGATTATCAGCGCCCCTCCCATGTCAAGATCATCCAGGTAGCGCGAGTTGAACCTCCAGAACAGCACCGCCCGGGTCTTCAAAAAGATCGAACCGATGTCGATGCCCAGCTCTGGTCATAGGGAATGCAAACCGAGGCAGGTCTGACCTTTCAATTTCCAAGACTATGAACACGTGCGAAATGGACTTCATGGTCTCGCAAGTCTGAACCATGCAAGGCGCGAGAAGCGCGCACCTTCAAGGAGCGGGGGCTCATCTTCATACGAGTTCCCTGAGGTAGTTCCATAACTTGCTCCAGGGGCAGAGTACGCTCCATATGCACCGTACGTGCTTGCTCCTCCCGAACTGAACCATTCTACGCCTCCCGGTTGACCGCTACCATACATCTGATCCTGAGGCCTCATGCCCCAGTCCGCCATTGCAGCTGCCAGCGTCTAATTGTTCTTATGACTGTGCAACAAGGCGCGATGTTGCACGCTTGCGTCACTCGCAACCAAAAAGGCTGACGTAATCGTCACTACTAACGGCAGCCTTTAAAATTACAGTAAATGTAGGTTCCGCACCCGACGGCGAAGAGATGATTTCGTCGACAGCTGTTGTCCAACACGACCACAATTACTGAAGAAGTTGTGCAAGGGAAACTACCAATTACCAAGGATTACATGTATGAACTACTTTAGTGTCTGCGTCAAGCCCGAAGTCACAAAGTTGCAAAACACGTACGACGACCCAAAAACTCCGTTGCAGTCCCTTGGCGTTCATCGTTAGGTAATAATTTCAAACACAGAGATGATCTGATCATTTATGCTGCAGGCTCTCAACGTTAGCGGCCGTGATGATGCCGGACGAGGCTCTCGCCTCGGTGGGCGGGGTCCACCCGCCCAACAAGCCCACGGAGGCTGATCTCGAGATCGCAGGTCTGACGACAGGTAGGGTGTCGCCCTGTGCTCGATCCATCGCGCGGCCGGTTATGGCCAACCGCCATGAAGTCGTCGCAACGGGGCCATCCTTGCCCGGCGGGAAGGACCTGCACGAATTGCCGTCGCAACTATGTTGCTAATCAACTTCAAGCACAAGGACAACCTCCACCCGCACCGCTATTCCTTGGCGGCATCCGACAGTCAACGTCGGCTCGAAGGGGCGATGGCGCCGCCCGGCTTGCAGTGTGTCTCAGATCACAGGCCGCATCACCGATGACAAAATTACTGCCAGCGGTATGGCATTTGAATTCAGCCGCATATCCCCCTCTTACGTCCCTGCAATCGACCACACCACACCGCAAGGACGGTGGTCTACCTCAACGACGGCGAGCACCTACATGCAGCTCCCGCGGGTGGGGGGGGGAGGAGAGCGCGCGCGCACACACACAGCGCCACGCACACCTCCCCCCACTCCCCCACCTTGCGTGCAGCGGACTACCCAACCGCCCGACCCGACTCCCTGTACGCCGGCCCCATCCCCCACAATGACCCTGTAACCCTCCCTGGGCCCCGAAACCAAACCAATCCCCACGGTACCCCACCAGGCGTCCTGGTGCTGCTGGCGGCACTATGGAGCCTGCTGGGCCACCACCTAAGCTCCCGGTGAGGGTGAGGGTGTGCAACCCCCCGCGGTAGCTGACCCGTGGGTCGGTCGGCGGGTGAAGCGACACGTTTTCCCCCCTAGTGGTATTCGCCCCGGGACACCCACCCAGCTCCCCTGCCCCCCATGGTCCTTGCTCCACGGCCCTAGGGCATCCATCTGCCCCAACTCGACCTGTAAGCCACGTGCCTGCCGTACTGGTATCGCGCCGTCGTCCTCCGCCGCCGACCCGCTCTCCCGCAGGTCCCGCTACCTGAACGAGAGCGGCACCGCCTGCCTGCTGGGCCTGGGCGCGGGCCTGGCGCTGCTGGCCTGGAGGGACACCACCAACGCGGGCCTCGTCAATGGGCTGCTGCGGTTCAACAGCGCCGCGTTCTTCACGTGAGGCTGCAGACCGGAGGGAGGGAGGGGCTGGTCCGACCTGTGGGTCCGGAGGGAGGGAGGGGCTGGTCCGACCTGTGGGTCCGGAGGGAGGGAGGGGCTGGCCCGACCTGTGGGTCCGGAGGGAGGGAGGGGCTGGCCCGACCTGTGGGGCCGGAGGGAGGGGGCGAGACACGCACCTGCGCCCCCATCCTCTTCCCCCCTCTGTCCGCCGCAGCTATCTGCTCCCTCCCGTCATCTTCTACGCGGGGCTGTCCGTGGAGCAGCGCCTCTTCTTCAGCAACCTGCCATCCATATTGAGGTGTGTCTGTGTGTTTGGCGAGGAACCCGCCTGGTGAGACTGAGTATATGTGTACATGTATGTGTGTACATATGTTATGTGTATGTTAATATATGGTATGTGTGTATGCTTCAATGAGAAGACCAAGCCATGTTATATCCGCTTGGATGGGGCGCTCTTGGGCGGGAAACGGGCCGATGGTGGGTGCATGCATTTATACACGCACGCGTATCGTGCCTGCTGCTGCTACTGCTGCTACTGCTACTACTGTATTTGGCACTACTGCTGCTGCTGCTGCTGCTGCTGTGCAGCTTTGGTGTGTTGGGAACTCTGGTGTCCTTCGTGCTCATGTCAGCCGCGCTGTACAGCCTTGGTGGTACGACATTCGGCCTGGATGCGCAGGTACGGCAAGGGCTCCCCTGGGTGGCAGAACCGATACACTGGGTGGCAGACCCGATACCTGGTGCCTTCCAGGGCGGCCCTGTCCTCATATGCGCAGTACGGGCACGTCCACGTGCTGACTCGGCCCTTGTCCCCTCGTTCCGTCCCCTGTTCGCAGTCGTGTCGTCCACCCATTATTTCACACTCTCCCTCCCTCCCTCTTTGAATCCTCCGCTCCTTCCTTTTCCTGCATGTGTGCTGCTTCCCACCACCGCCGCCTCGCGACCTCCTCGTCCTCGCCACCATTCCTCCGTCCCTCCCTGCCCCGGCATGTTTGCTAATGATTATCACCGCCGCCGCCTCGCGACCTCCTCGTCCTCGCCACCTCCCGCGACGGGCGACGGCGCGTCAGGACTGCCTGGCGCTGGGCGCGGTGTTCGCCGCCACCGACTCTGTCGCGGTGTTGGGGCTGCTGGACCCGCGCGCCTCCCCCAAGCTGTTCAGCCTGGTGTTCGGGGAGGGCATCGTCAACGACGCCACCAGCGTGGTGCTGCTGGGGGCGCTGGCGCGGATGGCGAGGCAGGCGCGCCAGCAGCAGTGGCAGCTGGCGCCGCAATGGAGCGAGCTGGAGGCGGAGGCCGGGACCGGGGCGGGGGAGGGGGCCGGGGAGGGGCCCGTGCTTGTGTGGCGGCTGCTGTGGAACTTCGGGTGAGCGCTGCGAGCGCGAGCGCAGCGCGGGGGCAGTGCGGAGCGCACACGCGGCATGGGATGAGCGGCGCTGGGCCAGTACCATGCCCCGGGTGTATCTGTAACTATGGCTCGCCCCAGGCCCCCTCACCGCCCTCACCCGCCCTCACCCACCCACACCCCCGCCTCCCGCCCTCACCCCCTCCCGCCCTCACGCTCTGGCAGCAGCGCAGTTTGAAAGTTTCTACCAATTTCCTGTACCCTCCCGCCCTCACCCCGCCCTCACCCCGCCCTTCCCCCCCTCCCCGCCCTCACCCCCTGCCCCCGCAGGTACCTTCTGATGACCAGCACGTGGCTGGGTATCGCTGCGGGCTTCGGAGTGGCGATGGTGCTGCGGGCGAAGTTGGCCAGCCAGGGACCGCACCACGTGAGGCCAGAGGGGAGGGGCGGGGGGAGAGGGGTTGGGGTTGGGGCCCGCGGGGGGAGGGGGCGGGGACGGACAAGGAAGACGGGGTGGGGAGGAACGCGTGCCGGGCGGCACGTGGTGTGTTTTTGTACGACCCTGAGCTTCGGGTGTTCGGGAGTGTGCGGGGCGGAGGTCGAGAGCTTGTGCATACCGACGCACATGCACATGCACATGCATCGTCTTCACTACACGAAACACACCTCACCCGTGCCGATTGCCCCGCCGAGAATTGTTGGAAATCTGTCCCACATCTTGTGAACCGCGCGGGCCGGCGAACCCCGTGTGGGCGCTTGCCCTGCCGCCTCCACAGGAGGTGGCGGTAGTGGGTTTGCTGTCGTACCTGGCCTACCTGTCAGCGGAGGTTCTCGGGCTGTCCGCCATCCTGTCGCTCTTCTGCTGCGGCGCCACCGTCTCACACTTTGCGCTTCGGAGCGGCGGCGGCGCCGCCGCCGCCACCTCCGCCGGAGGCGACGACCCATCGACCCGTGGGTCAGGTCACGCACTGACCTACGGCTTCAGCGAAACGAGCCACGTCAGCACCGAGCTCAGTGTCGGCGGCGCCGCCGCCGCCGGCGACGCGCCGTCGCGCGACAACCACGCGGGCGGCGTCGGAGCCGGCACCCTTACGAACGGCGACGTTGGAGTACGGCTGCGGTACGGCGTTTCAGGGCCGACGGGAAGTCGGGAGGATGGCGGCGGCGCCGCCACCGCTGCCGCCGGCGGCGCCGGCGCTGGCGACGACGACGGCTGGGGCGAGCACGGGATGCTGTGGGTTCTGACGGCTCCCGCGAAGCGCCTGGCGGCGCGGGCGTTCGGCGGCGGCGGCGCCAGCTGCATGACGCCCGCCGGCACAATCGCCACGCTCAACGCCTTCCACAGCCTGTCGTACGTCTCCGAGGGCCTTATCTTCGTGTATCTGGGGATGGACTGCTTGGACCCGGAGCGCTGGAAGGTCCGTGACGGGGGGTATGGATTGGGGAACCGATACGTGGCACAGGAGTCAATACGCGACCCAAGTTACTTACCATACATACCTGAATTGTGCGCTCACTGTTACCTCGGGCGACCGCGTCGCCGCCGGACCCATCCCGGACCAACCAACGCGCGACAGCACGAGGACGGACCACACCCCAGACAGCACAAATTATCGAGAACGTAGTACTCACCTGCGCAAATGGGACGAAACGCGGACGGACGGCGAGGCGAACGGAAGATGTGAGTGGCAACAAAGGGCGGACAAACGGCAGGCAAAGGCAAAAGGTTAAATTAAAGAAAAAGAAGAAAAGAGCACGCAAACCCGGCGGCGACGCGGCGAAAGAGGGTGGGTCCAGGAAACGGTAGACGGAAATAGCAATGCAAGAATGTACGGGCGTACGGGTGTACGGAAGGGCGACATCGCAGACGGGCGTAGGGTTGGCAGGCACAGAAACAGGAGTTCCGCAATCAGGGCGCAATCGGTGACCGCGGGGATGACGCAAGAAGGGGGGGGGGCCGAGGGTGTGTGTGTGTGCCACCAGAAGCCAGAAAGCACCCGTGTGAATTGTTACATATCTGCCGGGCCGACACTGGCCGGGGGCGCTAACCTGCCCCATACGGGAGACCGCCGAAGCACTCTCCCCCGGATACGGGGGAGAGGGGCGTAAGGGCGTGTGTTGTGTGATGGGTGGATGGGTGGAGGGCTCGGTACGGCAGGGGGGTTACGACAGGGTACGACACCGGCGTGGCCGGACACCCCTCCTCCCGCCCCGTTCCCCAACCCGACCCCGCAGGCGTGCTACCCCGGCGAGGTGGTGTGGCTGGTGACGGTGCTGCTGCTGTTCCTGCTGGTGAGGGGGCCACTAGGCAAGCTTACGGCTGCTGCCTGTCTCCTAGATGGTACCTTCCGAAGCAACAAGGGGGGGTTGCCGCCATGCCACCCACCGTCACCTCTGGTTGGGCGGGCGGGCGAGTCGAGGGGATACTCTTAGGGTGCGACTGGACGAGACAGTACTGGACTGTACGGCACCTGTCGTCTGCCTACTGCCGTGCCGTGCCATGCCTGCCTGCCTGCTGCCGTCAGCGCCGCAGCCCGCAGCTGGTTGTGCCCACCCGCCCTCCTCGCACATCCATCCCCAACAGCACCCTTACCCGCACCCGGAACCCCCTTTTGTCAAGAAAGACAGCCAAGTTGAGAAAAGTCACCGAATGCGTACCCCCGTAACCTCCCTCCCCAGGCCGCCCGAGCCGCCAGTGTCGTACCGCTGAGCATGTTGCACAACCTGTACGCGCCACGTCATCAGCGCCTGAGCGGCAGGGACATGCTCGTCATATGGTACGGCTGTGGCCGTACGGGTCAGGTGGCCGGGATGGTTTGGATTGTGGCAAGGAAGGGGAGACAGCCGCATTGGGTGGAGTGCTAGGGCTGCTGCTACTGCTGCTGGTGCTGCTGCTACTGTTGACGCTGCTACGGCTGCTTCTGCTGCTACTGTTGCTACTGCTGCCCCCCCCCCCCCCTGGTTGTGCTGTTACGAGTGCGACGGCTGCTACTGCTGCCCTCTTCCTTGAGCGGCCAGGTTAAATTACCGGAGCCGCGGCTACTGATGCTTCTGTTGCTGCTGCAACTGCTTCTATTGCTGCTGCAGCTGCTTCTATTGCTGCTGCTACTGCTTCTATGCTTGCTACTATTGCTGCTTCAAACCTCGCCCCCCCTCTCCCCCCCAGGTGGTCGGGACTGATGCGGGGGGCTGTGTCGGTGGCGCTGGTCTACCTCAACTTCGACACGCTGGACGGCTCCACGCCGCTGGCGGAGGCCGTCGTCGCGCCGCACCGGAAAGCTGGCGGCGGCGGCGGCGGCGGCGACCGCCACTTGCACCTCCGCCGCCGCGCACGTGGGCTGCTGGACGGGGGGATACTGGGCAATGCCACAGCTGCGGCGGCGGCGGCGGCGGATCCGGACGAGGTGGCGGCGGCGGCGGCGACAGTGGCGGCGCTGGCGGAGGCGGATGAAGAGAGCAGCCGGCAGCACGCGACGCTGATCGCGTCGACGCTGCTGGTGGTGGTGGCGAGTGTCCTAGTGGTCAGCACCTTCACCAAGCCCGTGCTGCAGGTGAGCACCTGATTGCCTTGCGTCGTGCCGCCGACACTGATACCGATGTCACTCTCTTTCTCTAAGTTATCAAAGTGGGTGGGCCGGCCGGGAATTTGTGGTGAGCACCAGGAAGGATGAACAGCAGTGGAGGCAGCAGCGTGTGTGTGTGTGTGTGTGCAGCGAGAAGGCCGTGTGTGTGTGCGTGTGTACGTGTGCTTAAGGAGGACTGGGCCGCGAGGCGGACAGTCGCTCGGTGATAGCGATCGATGGCGAGGAACCTGGACATCGACATGTGTGTGTGTGTGCGTGTGCGTGTGCGTGTGCCTGGCGAGGAAGCCCGCCCGACCTGAACCCGTTATCGAGTTTACCATGTACCTACCCTGACAGCCGGCAAATGGAAATTGCAGCAAACAGCAACGGAAAAAATGGCCGCGCGTGCATTTGTGTGTAAAAGAAACCTGAGCCGCGGGAAGCGAAGTCCAGCGGGACAGGCGACACAGGCGACGGATGTAGATGAGACATCCGGAACTCGGAACCTGTGTGTGTTTAACAAGAAGCCCACCCATAACCGCCCAGGTCAGGATACTTACCAAAACCTGCGATTTACTCACCATTGACAATATCACAAGACAAACATGGCAGGCAAGCAATACGACCGCGCCACCGCCAGGGCGCAGCGCAAGCACGGGCGTGGCAACAGCACACTATGGAAAATGGACGAACGGAACGGAAATATTACCTTTAGAAATACGGGGGTGAACGTCGTAACGAAGCACGGGGTAGGGACGTTGACGATGGAGCGCATGCGAGGCGAGAACAAGGAAGCAGGATGTAAGTAATGGCAAATAAAAGAAAAAACAAAACATAAGCTATGCGGGGTATCACTATGGTGGTGGCGCGGCGTATAAACTGGACTGCGCGTCGCACCGAATATATGGGAGGGGGTGTACGGGAAAAGTACGGAATGCCGAGGCGACGCCGGACGTAGTAGGGGTGCATGCAATTACAGAACCGTGGGTACGGGACAGGTGCAAGGGCAAATGACGAACCACAGGAATAAATGGCTCCCCACAAACCCGGCCGAGGACAGGATGGCGCCACGCATGAGGGGCATCGGTCCGGGGTAGGGGGAAGGCGCGTGCTACGAGGGATTGGGACACCTGTGTGTGTGTATGTGTTAAAATAAACCGAGAGACACGACTTGCGAGGACCCTAATTGCGCACGCGGACGAGTGAGGCCGTTGGCTGCGCATTGCCGACAGGCCGGGGACGTGTATATAGAAAAGAGGGGCGACATGCGATAAAGCAGAAGCAAAGACAGTGTGTCCCCGTAATGGAGAGTCGCGGCTGTGCGGGCGGCTTACGCGGGGCGGCGACGGACATGCAAGGGACAGCAGGACCCTGTGTGTGTATGTGTGTGTGTGTGACAAGAAGCCCACCCATAACCTGTGTGTGTGTGGCTGTGATCAATCGACCCCGCCGCTGTTTCTCGCCCCTGCAGGCCGTTATGGAGGCGGACCCGCGCAAGCCGCCCCTCCAGGCAAGGGGGGAGAAATGGAGGAGAGAGTTGCCGTAATGAAAAAGGGGAACGGGGCCAACGGGGAGGGTGGGAGGGTAAGGGGAGGAGGAAGGCGAAGTGGGAACGACGGCCTCCGGGAGAAGCACGGGCAGAGCACGGGCAGGTACCGGCCGCTGAGTTGGCGACAGGAGCTGCTGCGCCTCTCCAGGAGGGGCACGGGATGCTGGCGGAATTTGCCACAGCATCTGAGGTCTGTCGGTTGGTGAAGTAGGGATGCTGTGTTTTGGAGTGGCCGCGCTGCGGGCTGAAGGGGTTGTTCGGTGGCGTGTACGACCCTTGTGACCCAAGGATCGGGATGTGCGTGTGCGTGGGTGCGGCTGGCAGGGGCCCGGGGGCTGCGTTTGAACGCCGCGCGCACTCCCCCGGATCTCCCTCGGGTTTCCGCGGGACATCCCCGGAGAAAGGGCCGCTATGCGGGAGCTGGGGCCAGCCAACGGCCTGTTCCGATGCCACAAACCCTTATTCCTGGAGAGTTGCAAGAATGCGCGTTGACCTGAATGTGGCCCTGCCGCGCGGCCGGCTGCGCTTTGCCGCGCTTTTTTCCAGGTGTTGAGCGAGGCGCTGTTCGACCCATGGGTCGACGCGACCTGGCGGCTCAAGGTCGCGCTCGATCGATCGTATCGCCGCTGGACCTACACCGCCGTCCGTACGACAGCCGAAGGCGACGACGGCGCCGCCGCCGCCGCCACCACCGCGACCGCGACGCCGTCGGGAGCGCGGTGCGGCTCCACCGCCGCCGCCGTCGCGTCCTTCGCCGCCACGCACACAATACCCATGACCAGCCTGGCGGCTGGCGGCGGCGGCGGTGACGCCGGGTACGGCACCGGCATGTTTCCCATTCCCCGCGGGATGTCCGCGCCCGCGGCGGCCAACCCCGGGCACCGAGGCAGCAGCAGCAGCCTGAGCCTAGGTCTGGCGGCCGCGGGAGGCCCCGTGGCCTCACCCAATTCGGAGGATTTCAATCATGGCGCGCGCTCCAGGGCGGGAAGCGCCCAGCAACGCGCCGGCGGGGGCGGCGGAGGCGGAGGCGGGGCAGGCGCGGGAGCCGGCGGGTCTCCGCCGCCGCTGGCAGCGGTGGGGGCGGCGGCGCCGTCACCCTCCCCAGGAGCAGCGCAGCTGCAGGGCCGAGGCGGGCGGGAGGAGGCCGGCTGCGGGGGTGGCGGCGGGCCGGCGGGAGCTTCGCCGGTTGGGAGCCACACCTCGTCGAGTACGATATCGTACGACAGCAGAGGACACGGTGCGTGCGCGGGACGGGCGGCGCCGCCGTGTGCTGTGACACACACACACACACACACACACACACACACACACACACACACACACACACACACACACACAGACACACAGACACATGTCTTCTGTGACCCGTCTGCCGTGGGTTTGTGACCCGCCTGCTTGACGACTGCCCTGACGCGAAGAAGCGCTCCTAAGCTGATGATGTCGATCGACTAGGGCAGACCTGTTACTGTTACGTCAGGGTGGATCCGGTACGTCGGGGCCATCACGCCGCGACAATGTTGCTCTGTGTCCTGAACCGTTGTGTGGACACGTCCGCTGTGTGGACTCGTCCGACTCGTACGGGTACCGTCCACGGCTCTGCCGTTGTCGTTTCGTGTGTTGGCGCTATGATAACCAGTCGTGCGAGAAGTACGGCGCACCCCATTCCGTTGGCGGTTGGGTAACGCAACCGCCGCTCCCTTGCACGTCGCCTCCGCCAGCTGCCTGCTGACTGCACCCCAACGGGGAAAACAATCGGTCAATCCCCTCGTGTCCCCTACCACACAAGGAGGACAGAAGAGGACGCCGCTAAACCCTAGAACCCATGGCACACATGGCGGTTGCGCGCAACGCACAACCCTCTGGGCACCCTGTTGGCCCTGTCCGACCCTTCGACCCGTACAAGGCTCGTGTGTGTGTCGCCGCATCGCAGGGGGCCCAGGAGCAGTGATGGAGCGGCCGCGGCAGCGGCAGACAGCCGCCGCAGGCAGCAGCCGCTGGGCCGCCGACGTCCCCGTGTCGCGACCGGACGACGCGGACACGGAGGCGGTCCGGTCGGAGGCGGACGCGGTTGGCGGCGGGGGCGGGGGCGGGAGCGGTGGGGAGCGGCGACGGGCCAGCGGATCACACTGAGGGGGGTGCAGGGTGCCGCTGCCGCTGCCGCTGCGGGGGCCCGGTACAGGGTCGGTCGAGGGGGAGACGCCGCCCCGTCGGGTGTGGGTATGTGTGGGTATGTAATGGGGAGGGGTCACCTGACAGCATCCAAGAGGTCGCGTGGCTTAGCTGGGCTCCCGGGGGGGGAGGGTCAGAGAGGAGGGAGGTGCCCTCCCAGGAGGGGGAACAGCATCTTGGGGCCCCACCGTCCCAGGCTCCCAGCGGCGGTGTCAGCGACGATCAGGAGGCAGGGTGACGGCGTGTGCGGGGCAAGGGATGGTGACCTGCGAATTGAAAACCGCCGGAAGGCTATGGGACTTCCCAAACCCCACCAGGGGGGTCAGCCCCACCAGGGGGGTCAGCCCCACCAGGGGGGTTCAGCCCCACAAGGGAGGCAACGCATAACAAGACGGTTGCCCAATCGCCGTTGTAACACGGCGCGACCAAAGGCTTCGCGAGATGCTCTCGGGGCCGTCGTCTCCTCGGCCTCGGCCTGGACTCACCTCCCTCTCAGATGCGACGACAACTCGCGGCGTTTGGGATACACATCGGGTGGTCTGGGATACCGACACCCGCCGAGAGGTGTTGACGCACAGAGAACGGAACGGCCCGCCACGCAGCCGCACGGGCTTGTAGTCCCTTCGGGGCTTGTAGTCCCTTCGGGGCCTCTAGTCCCTCCGGAGCCTCTAGCTGGTAATAAGAGGTTCTCCGGGCCCGTCGCGAACGCCCTGCAACCATTTCGGCTTCACCAGTCACCACCCAACTCCCAGTGCTATTGCCGTATATTACCCTATATTACTGCAACGCAAGTACGCAATGGCGGCAAGGCCCACATCCCGTGCTCTGGCAAGTCCCCCAGCAGCAGGGGCGGCGGCAGCAGCAGCAACAACAGCTGGTCGTTGACAGACATGGGAGACAGGAGCATGACCTGGCAGCTCCCTCTCCAACCCAACCCAACCCAACCCAACACAACACAACTCCTTCCCGATCCAACCCAACACAACCCAACCTGGCAACAACCCTCTGTCGCTTCGACCCACATGGGCAGTATCCGTCCCGCACCGCGCCCCCCTCCTGCCCCGGTGGACATGTTTGAAAACACATCCAAGGTATCGCAGCCTTGGAGTCAGTCGCCCAACCCCCAACAATGCTGTGCTCTGTGCATGTATGTGGGTGGGTAGGGGGGAGAAGGGCCCAGGGCGGCAACACCTCGGAGCACCGCCGCCACTTCTGGGCCCCCCCCATCCCCCTTTGCCCCCGCGCAAATATCCCACGTGTCCGCGCGCGACGTCGTCGGTCGACGCCCCCAACACCCTCCAACGCGCTGGGCTCATAAGGTCATCAACGTCTCCCTCCAACCGTCAAAACCCCTCAACTTGATTAACGTCCTTCCGATCCAACACAGGCCCGGCAACCTCCTCCCCGTATCACTGCCTGCGTGTGCGGCGGTGGACGCCGCGGCAGTGAAGCTCCAGAAACCCCGTGCCAAGGCGGCCCCCGCGCCAAGGCGGCCCCCAAACTCCCACCGCACCGTCACCCCACCGTCGCCCCCCTGCGTCACCCTCCGCCCTCCCTCCCTCGCACCGCCACCGCCTTCGGGACGGCTACCACCAGAGCTGATCCACCCCACGTTTGCTCTCTCGCTCTCTCTCTCTCTCGAGGGCCGTCATGGGCCGGTGGTGGGGAGCAGCACAAGGGTGAGGGTGAGGGGGGTGGGTCGCGCTGCCGTCCGTCCGGACCCCTTCCCTCCCTCCCTCACGTGCCCAGCCGGCCCCGCATCTCCGCCAGTCGCTGCATCAGCACCTGCACGTCCCGGAAGATGGCGGACTGCTGGTCTCGGAGCGACTGCAGAGTGTACTCCGCTGCGTTCCCCGCCGTCGCCGCACCACCGCCACCACCGCCACCACCCGCTACCGCCGCCGCCGCGCCCGCAGTGCCCTGGCCGTGGCCCTGGCCCCGCGCAGCCGCCCCTGGAGCCGCTGCAGCGACCTCCCCATGCGCCTCCTCACCCGTCGACGTCCACCCGCCTATGGACCGACCCATGGGCCCAGCCCCAGCCCCAGCCCCAGGCCCAGCGCCAGCCCTGGCAGCCATTGGAGGACCGCCCTTACCTCCCGACAGGCCCCCTGCCCCTGGCCCTGGCCCTGGCCCTGGCGCCGCTGGCAGACCCATCCTGGAGGAAGCCACGGACGATGGGCCCAGGGAGCCGAAGGGCGAGAACGACGCCTCGGAGCCGCCCATGGCGGGGGAGCCGGGGCTGCCCAGGGTGGAGCCGCCGAGGGTGGCTGTGGCCGCGTCGTCTGAGGAGCGGTCCAGGGAGCCCGCGGTCACGGCAATGGCCGGCTTGAGGCCGGCGGCGGCGCCGCCGCCACCTCCTGCGGCCAGGAAAATATCGTCGCCGCGGCCGCCGCCGCCGCCGCCGCCGCCGCCGGGCGTGACCTCTCCGACCGAGCCTTTGAAGAAGCCCCCGGCGATAGCGCCAGCGGCGCTGCGGGGAGTTCCAGGCGCGGCGACGCCGCCACCGCCACCGCCGCCGCCACCGCCGACGTACAATGCCGCCGGCGCGTCGTACATGTCGACGCGCGGGTAGCCCACGTACCGCCCCTCGCTGAAGCGGTGGTCAACCTGCTCCTCCGCCTCCTCCTCCAGGTCCTCCTCCGCCTCCTCCCACAGCTGTCTGTGCTGCTCCGGCAGCTGCTGCGCCATCAGCAGCAGTGGGTGCTGAGGGGACTGCGGACGGTCCCCGCGGGGGGACACCACCCTGGGCGCTGACTGCTGCAGCCATTCCTGGAGTGGTGGCGGCACCGGCGGGCGCTCCACCTCCGCGAACAGCGACCCGCGGGTCGGGGGCGCCGGCGGCGACCAACCCGGGGTCGGGGAGCCCACAGAGGTCTGGTAGTCGTACTGCCGTGCGTCGTACTGTCGTGCAGGCGACCCGGCGAGCTCAAGGTCGGCAAATGCGAGGCGGGGCGACAACGGTGGCTGTAGCGGTGACTGTAGCTGCAGCGGGTGCGGTGGGTGATAATGCTGTTCGCGCGCGACCTGCTCTTGCTCCAGGTGCTGTTGGTGCTGTTGCAGTTGCTGTTGCGGCCTGGGAGTGTGTTGGTGATGGTGGTGGTGATGGTAATGATGCTGGTGGGTCGACTGCTGCTGTTGGTGGTGGTGGTTTTGATGAGGAGAATGGGGTTGGGCCTGGCCCACGGCCACCGCCTCGCCGCCGCGCGGCGAGTGCACGTCAGCGACCCGCGTCGGGTGCCGGTGCGGCGGGGTGAGGGGGTGCTGCGGTGGCGGCGGTGGAAAACCGCCGTCGCTGCCGCCGCCGCCGCCGCCGCCGGACAGTATGCGCTCCTTGCCCCAGTCCCAGCCGCCGTCGCTCCCCAGCCGTAGATGCCGTACAGCCTCCAGCGCCTCCGCCAACGAGTACGGCAGGGCAGCCGGCGGGAATAGAACAGAGCTGCCGGGATAGGCGATGACCACGCCCGGACCGAAGCCGCCGCCGCCGCTGCTACTGCCGCTGCCGCTGCCTCCGCCGGGTGACCCATTGGAGTAGGACGCTGCCGTGGCGGCGCCGCCTCCGGTGAACCCTCCGTGCGCATCGCCCTCCACCTCGCCCGGCTCATCTGGGAAGGCAGATGTAACGTGAAATCCTTAGTATAAGCAAAATGTAACCATTTTACACAATCCAATGCACATATCTTGTGTGCTCCCGTGGTGTAGTGGTTAGCACTGTAGACTCTGACCTGCCTAATCGGGTAGGGTGACATCTACCGACCTGAGTTCAAATCTCAGCGGGAGCTGTACTCCAGAACCTCCTGGCACCTCTCTATCCGTTAATTTGGTTAGATCTTCGGAGGTCTTTCCATCGGATCTGGGTGAGCAGCCCTTGGTCAGTTCAAGGCCCGGTCACATATGAAACAACGCATACACACCCCTTCTGGGCGCCACTCGGCCCCTCTCATGTCACGCACTCCTGTTCTGCCTGCTTGAATAACACACACACATTTTGCTTGCAGGTGGGTACATTGCGTTGTACACACATTTTGCTTGCAGGTGGGTACATTGCGTTGTACACACACACCCCTATTGGGCGCCACTCGGCCCCTCTCATGTCACGCACTCCTGTTCTGCCTGCTTAAATAACACACACACACACACACACACACACACACACACACACACACACACACACACACACACACACACACACACACACACACACACGAGGTCGCACTCCATCCCCTTTGCTGCCTTGGCATGCAAGCTCTTTCGCTCGCACACATGATTACGTTATTTCGCATCGTTCCGGATCGTCTACGGCGGTGCTGACTGCACGGCGTTTTGCTTGCAGGTGGGTAACAACGAGAGGATCGCACGCACGCACAGCATTGTGGTGTGAGTCTGTGTGGCCAAGGCAGCCGACCCGCACCAGCTGGTAGTCTTCCGCGACGCCGCGACAACAACTAACAGCGCGCCAAATCGACAGCGTTCTTCCGACACCGCAGCCTTTTGTTTATTATACGGGTCGGGCAATGGGTATACTATATGCGCATACGGGCAAACTATTGGGCGCCACTTGGCCCCTCGCATGTCACGCACTCCTGTTCTGCCTGCTTAAATAACACACACACGAGGTCGGGCGGGACTTTTCTCTAAACACAGGGTTTAAATACAAACCTCTAAACCCTCTCTAAACCCGGGCGGCAATCCCAGGCCCACGAGGCACTGGCGCTGCACGGGGCCCAGCCGAAGAGGAGACGGCATGGCTGAGGTCTTTGTTTTCGTAGCGATACCGCGGTGCTTTCCAGGCCGCGCGAGTGCTCTAGGTCGAGCAAGGGGGGATGCGGCCCCTCACGCCCCTCTCCCTCCCCCGCAAAGGGAGGAGAGTGCTTCGGCGGTCTGTCCGTTAGGGCTGGGTTAGCGGCCCTTGGCCAGCGTCAGGCCCGGTCAGATATGTAACAACCACACACACACATACACACACACGGAGGTTATCACGGGCCTGGGTGGTTCGGGCACACGCTCGCGGGACCCCGGCAGCGCGGGCGCCTCAACCTTGCCCGGCCCGCTGCCTGCCACCTCAGGCTCTGAGCAGCCTTTCGGGTCTTGTGGGGTTCCGGTAGGCGCCATGGCGTGGCGTGCCTGCCTCGGCCCTCTGCCCTTCCCCCTGCTGCGCTGCCTGCCTTCGGGTGGCTCCCTCCCCTCCCCTCCCCTCCCCTCCCCTCCCTCCCCTCCCCTCCCCTCCCCTCCCCTCCCCTCCCCTCCCCTCCCCTCCCCTCCCCTCCCCGGGATCGGTGCCGCCGTTGTCCGAAACATTGGGTGTACAGACATCAAGGGCAGCCTCTAGTACGACAAGCATGACATGTTCCCGTACCCAGGCGCACAAACCCAGTCGGCCACACACTCACTCAAGCCCCGGCACCGCAAGTTGAACCCCAGAGCTCCGTCCCGCCCCGCCCCGCCCCGCCTCGCCCCGCCTCGCCTCGCCCAATCTGCCCCGCCCCATCTCATCATGCCGCCCCCCGCCCCGCCTCGCCTCGCCCAATCTGCCCCGCCCCATCATGCCCCCCGCCCCGCCCCGCCCCGCCTCCAGCCCGCACCTGAGGTCCGCAACAGGAAGCGGACCACCTGCTTCTGCTTGGCGTATTTCCCTGCAGATCAAAACACAGCGGCGCACAGTCATGCACCGCAAGACGTGACGTAGCATCCCTATCAACTACGGTATAACTACTAGCAACTGATAACAATCCAAAACCGTACAATAACGCTCACATCGCGAGCAGGCAGCTGCGCGGGCAGTCAAGCCCGGCGACGGGCGGCGGGGCCGATAACCAAGTTTTGATTTATTGTGGTTGGAATGGACACACGTTTAGAGGCCTTAAAGGCTCTAGAACTAAGATGTGGCCCATCCTGAAGATTACTGGGCTGCCGGCCTACATCAGCGTTGCTGCCGCAACCTTCCCCGGTCCCCATGCTCACTCTTTTTCACAGCCCTCCACCGCCGTAAGAAGGCGGGCGTGGGCTCCCGCAGGAACTGCACCGCCCCGCCGTCGCCACCACCACGGCCGCCAGAGCTGCCACGACGCCCATGGCTTCCGGCACCGCCGCCGCCGCCGCTGCCTCGACGGTTGTCGCCGCCGCCGGCACCGCCGCCGCCGCCGCCGCTTCCCTCCCGCCCGCTCGTCCGCCGTGGCGTGCTTCGTTCGCCGCCTCCGCCCTCCGACCCACGGGTCGCTCGCTCGCTCTGCTCCGCCGCACGGCCGCCGCCGCTGCCCCGATGCCGCCGGGGGGTGCTAGGTAAGGACTCACCGCCATGGCTGCGCCCATCCTCGCCCGCTCCGAAACCATCGTCATCGCGAAATCGCGACGGCCGATGGGTCGCACCGCGACGGACGCCGCCGTCGCTCGCAAACCCGGTCAGGCTGCTCGACGAGGAGCATATCGACGACACCGAGGATTTGGCGACGGAGCCGGAGGAGTGGGAGTCGGCGGACGAGTTTTTGGAGCTGTCAGAGTCGGAGCTGCCGAGGTGTGTGCCCCGGCTGTCGCTCCGGAACCGGTGCCGAGGGGGGCCCTGGTACAGTGCTTCCGTGGCGGCAAGGGCCGCAGCGGCGGTGTTGCACGTGGCGGATTCGGCGCGGGCTAGCTCGCGCGCGACGCGTTCCCTCGGTGGTCGACCGCCGCCGTACCCCTGCGGCGGCACGGGCCGTTTGCCGGGGCTGGCTCCGCCGGAAGAGGATGCCGGGGATCGCCCGGCGGAGGGCGAATGCCGGGCTGGAGACGAGAAGCGGGCTGGGATGAGCCCCAGCTTGGCCTGTAGAGGGAGGAGTTGCAAGAGGGTGGTTTGTAGCGGACGTGGGTGAGCTGGCGGATGGAGCACATTCGTCCCTTGCAGCCCTATGATAATTGAAGGAGTCTTGAATGTTACGCGTAATGCACTGTAGCTGTGAGGGAACTGCTGCCATGGTGATCACCAGGCGGATGCCAGGTGTAGCTAGAGCTCGAATGTACTCGTAACGGTCGAAACGCTCAGCTCGGAACTCCGAAGTTTTACTAGCCGTGAGCGGCACAGCAAGTTTACCATCGAGAGCCTAATGACATCAACCCAGGCGGCTTACCGCCTGCTGCAGGTAGCGCTCTTGCAACTGCGCATGACGCGGCGGTTCGGTTGCAAGCCGCTGAGCATGGCGATTTTCTTCCAGTAGCCGCTCATTGGCAGCAAGAATATCATAAAAATCCTCCGTTGTCAACTGCATAAAGCAAGTATGGAGCAATGCTTATTAAAGCCTCGCTATCCGAGGATGCCAGGGTAACCCTTGGCAGCTGTCGACGGACGATAGCATGAAATTATATAGATTATGATATTTATAATACAATGACATATGGTTATCCAGGTGCGGCTGCAACTGCCAAGGCACTGCAATGGTGTATACTCTTCTTACCATTCCGTGAGCTCAATCCTCCAGCAATTACTTGAGCATACACCCTTGCTGGTGCATGCAATGACCTCGTTCATCCGTGGAGACGTGCTCAGCCTACACAACCCCCGCGGTTACTTGAGTGTGAATATCACAGTGGTTGCGTCGACAAATTTCGAGTCACCAATGGTCGTAAGAATGGGCCGCTGAGTTTCATAGCGTGGCTAGGAAATAATCGCTGGCGCAATAACCACCCGCCGTACTGCGCCGTACAATACAGGCCGAACCAATAACAATTGCGCCGGTGCGATGGCAACCCCGGACGGCCAAACTTCTGGCAGTTTGGCCGAGAAGATATGGGCCGCCTACACAGCTGGCCCTGACCGCGAGGCTTTGGCTTTGCAATGGGCTTCTCCTTGCGTTGCAGTGACCGCATTCGGAAGCATTCCAACAAGCAAAATCCGTTACATGCATTCCATTCCTGTGCTGGACCTGCGCCAAGCCCCAGTTCGGAGCAAACACGGCCTTCGCAAGGACGCAACCAGCGGTTGGACCTCAACAACAACAACACCTACATTTATCGCATTCCATGCCCGCTTCATCCTGAGCGAAGCGAGGGACATCCGCAATAACCCACAGCATAAACAGCACCGACCATGGTACAGGGCCAGTCGCCACCCTACATGACGCGACACGACGCGCTCTCCCTGTACGCTCGCCTCCAACCTTTCCACCTGCCACCGATGCGCTGCAAGACACTGTGGGAGTCCGCAACCAGGCGCCCCCCCACTTTTCTTGGGCTGGCTACCCGTGCGCACCGCAGTCCCGCAAGGCTCACATCACAGCACGTGTCGGCCCCGGCGCAGCGCCTCCCCCCTCTCCCTCACTGGTAGAAGGCGAACTCGGTGTCGCCCTTCTTGACGTTCGCCTTGTAGCCCTTCTCAAAGTCCTTCGGCAGGATGACGTACCTGCGCGTCGAAAGGCACCAGAGACGCGCTTCGGCTTTGTACCAGCCCACGAAACTACGCGCCACCACGGCCCGCCTCACAAAGGACGTCCCCAACGAGATGGTCGCGAAAAACCCTTCCTTGACGACGAGGTGGCGGCGAATGCATCGTGGGAACCACATTTCCCCTTGGCCACGTCCAGGGTTGTCAACGCGCCTGCAGCCCGACAGGCCTTGCCAGGGCAGCCAGCGTCCATGCAGCTCGATCACCGTTAGCGCACCCCACACGCAGGCACAGGCCAGCATACATGGCGACACGTGCTGAAACCGCGGCCGCCGGCACCTACCCATCGGCGCGTTCTCAGTTCCGCCCGAGATCCGTCTGCCCCGAATCCGCCGCCCCCCCCCCGCCCACCCGCCCGCACCTGTTCTTGCGCACCGCCAGCATGCCGGCCTCCTGGCAAATGGCGGCGATCTCAGCGGCGCTGATCTTGTCGGGCCGGGACACGTAGTCCTCCAGGTCGACCTCGTCCGACAGGTTCATCTTGCTGGTGCACACCTGCGGCCGGAGAGCCACCGGAGCCCCGGTGTGGGTTTTGATCTTCAAAATGCAGCGGCGTACAGTACTACACTGCTCGCTGAGCAGGCACCGAACAGGGGGGGACGCCACTCCCCATGTGTTACCCCTTTGCGATTACTAATTGACCCCACAGCGCGGGTCGCGACAACATCTCTCCTCGGCTCGTTCTAGAGGTCTCTAGAAGGGCGCAAGGTGGTCGGTTCCGTGGCTCTCCGAAATCCCTTCCCCTCCTGCACCCACCCATCCGGCCACCCACCCACCTGGAAGACCAGGCGCTTCTGGCGGCGATCCGGCATGGGGAACTCGATCTTGCGGTCCAGGCGACCGGGGCGCAGCAGCGCCGGGTCCAGGGTGTCGGCGCGGTTGGTGGCCATAATGACCTGTGGGTGGACGGAGGGAGGGACGGGGAGGGAGGGGCAGAGCGGGGTGCGGCCTTTTAAGAGGGGTAGGGGAATAAGAGGTCTGATAGGCTCAACCATTAGTTGAGCTGCCTAGTGCCTACCACAGAGCAAGGGTCCGATTAGAGAGAAGAAGGGAGAGGAAGGAAAGGGAAGGGGGAAACGCACACGCGGCACAAGCAGCATGCCGCATCGTCCGTCATCCAAGCGTCACCCCCCATATGACGCGCGGATGCCGTTGAAAGCCTGGCGCTGAGGGGCAACGCCACGACGAGCTGGCAACCGAGGCGCGTCACACGCATCACTAGGGGTTCACGGTTTCCATTCCATTCCGTCAGGAAGGACAACGGACGGGTCCGCGCTCGCTCGCTGCGACGCCGGCGCGGGCAGACCAAGCGAGGCGATGCCGCGGCCCATAAAGAGAGCCCAGTGAACGGCAGGGTACACGTCAGGCCACACGGCCGGGTACCTTGACGTTGACCGTCTGGTCGAAGCCGTCCATCTGGTTGAGCAGCTCCATCAGGATGCGCTGCACCTCGCGGTCCGCGCCCGTCTGGGCATCGAAACGCGCCGTCGCGATCGCATCCACCTGCGGGGGGGGGGGCAGTGGGGTGGCGTGGCGTCTTCAGTGCGAATCGCAGGCAGCAGCATAATCCTGCGGCACAATCCTGGCTCCCTCCAGTGGTAGTAGTACACAACGGCTGCAACTGCACAATACGGATGCTGGTGACGCTGTGGGGCCATCCGCGAGGAGGGGCAAAGGGTGACCACATCCGAAGCGCACACCGACATACGTGATTGTGATTGTTCATGCGGCAATCGTATGCCAGCTAGTTACCAGGTGAGCCACCGACGCCGTGACGCCCGCTGGCCAGTGCTGCGAGGGTCATTACGTAGTAGACGTGCCGACCCCGGCGCGGGATGCGTGATGGGCACTACTCCGACTGCGCACCACCACACCCCGAGCACGGCTGGAGTCACCGTACTCTGACCCGGCATCCACGCGCGCGACTCTACGCGACTCTACGCGACTCACCGCGGGGGGCTCTGCCCGTGCCCCCCAGGGATGCAGCCCCGGCCCCGGCCCCGGCTCCGACCTACCTCGTCGATGAAGATGATGGACGGCGCGTTCTCCTTCGCCAGGCGGAACACATCCCGCACCATGCGCGGTCCCTGCGTGACCACGGACAGAGAGGAACATGTCAATATGCCACACGACACCGATGGCAACACATCCGGGTTCGGGTGCCGTGAACCTGGATAACAGGGCAGGTGGCCCCATCGGCGGAGGATGATCTGTGATCCAATCGGAGGGAGATGCCCGGGCGACGCACCCTGGTGACGGCCACTGGCAGACACGGCGCACATCGCCCGGGCTTGTGGTGGGGCCAAACCGCCTCCTCGAACCCACTCCACTGGTAACTGCACAGATGTGCCCCCTGCAGTGGCCCCAGGAACTTCCAAGATGTGCCGTCCCCGTGTCCACACCGACAGGCTGGCTGCGACTCGTCGGGCGGCCCCCCTTGTCCGCACCCGCACACTCGCACCCGTACCCGCACGCCCGCACCCGCACACCCGCGCACCTCGCCGAGGTACTTCTGCACGAACTCCGACCCGACGACGCGGATGAAGGCCGCGGTGGTGTGGTGCGCCACCGCCTTGGCCAGCATGGTCTTGCCCGTACCGGGGGGACCTGGGTCAGGTCAACGACAGACAGACAGACAGGCAGGGGTGCGGCGTGGCCGTCATCAAGGAGGGCTACCCGACCACCAAGAGCGGACCATTTAGAGGCGGGCTACCGGACCACCACCGAGGGCGGACCATTTGGAGGCGGGCTACTCCACCCCCTGCAGCGCCCCGAGACAGCTGATGGTATCGACACGGGCCCCACCGGTACCACCCCTGATAGGGGGGAAGGTATGGCTGTTATCACCAGGACAGTGCTTTCCTTTCCAGTTCCGGCTTGCCAGGTCCAGGGCATTGCCTGCTGTCTTGGCGCCTGAACAATACATGCCGCACCCCTACAGGAGGCTTATGAGGGAGACACCCACTACAGGTGCGCAGCTGCTGTTTTCGATGGTGATAATGATGATCGTGGTGGTGATGTAGGTGGTGATGTACGTGGTGATGTACGTGGTGATGCTGCTGTGTTGCCACAAACGCAGCGTATGCTCACCGTACAGCAGCACGCCGCGAGGCGGGTCAATGCCGATCTGCTTGTACAGATCCGCCTGGACCAGAGGCAGCTCCACCGCCTCGCGGATCTCCTGTTTCTGCATGTCGTACCCACCAATGTCCTGCGGAACAAGGCGTGCGGTTCATTCGCCCACGTTAGTAACGAATGAACGTCATGGCGGGGATCACGACAGGGCAGGCACCTCATGACATCGGGGGCCACCTCCAGAGATTCTGCGGGGCTAAGATGGTCGGAACTGCGATGACCCTGGTCAGGAATACCCACATCAGCTGGCCCTGTAGAAGCAAAAGCACTCAGGACAGCTAGGCTTCAGAAGCTGCGCTGTCCGGCTCCATTCCCCGGCATGCGCCTACCTGGTACGTCACGTCCGGCCGCTCGTTGTCTCCGAGGAGGGAGATGCTGCTATCAGCCTCGGGGGGCAGGATATCCACCAGCGCGTTTGAGTGGCGGTGCAGCGCGACCGAAGCCGAGGGCTTCAGCAGCTCCCGGTTGAGGGTGCTGAGGATACGGACGTAGTAGTTGGAACCAGTAGTCGATCCCACGATGCCGCTGTTCGCGTCCACCATTTCGAGGAACTGCCCAATCACCAGCGGGACGCTCTGAATGCGCTTAACCTCCTCCTGCGCGCGAAGCAACTCCCGCTTGAGGTTCTTTTGCTCCTCTTTGATGTACTCCTCCTGGATCTCCAAGAACTCGAGCTGCCGTTGAAGGTTTTTCAATGTTGTGTAGAGGTCCTCATCAGCTGTGCTGGGTGCACTGGTATCTGACACTAGGGTGGGGACATCCGTCTCCATATCGTCCGCCTTAGGAGGAAGAACAGCCACAGCCGCCATTTTCCAAGGCTTTCAGCGAAGGTGTGATGATCAAAGAGCCCCAGCCCGCTTGGGGGCGTTCGGGCCGACCGGCTTACAAGTCGAGCTAGATCCCGGCAAAATTACCTGTATGGCCAGAACAATCTAAACTTACTTTGTGTGACTTCCTACGGAAGCATTCAATGTATTAAACATTCTGAATGTATTAACTTTGGTTAGGCTTTTTGTTCCCTCTCGTCACGCTCGTACGGCATACTTTCTTCAAAGCAGCCCTGAATAGCCATGTCAAAACCGAAATATAGAGTTCGGAAGCTTAATTGGTTGCGGTCTGTGTTCTACTTCCGGTGATGTGATCGGGTTCCGTGCAGCACTTCCGTGTCGCACGGCCAAACCCCAAACGTGGCAGCGTACAAAGATGCCCCTCATGCGCGCTCTCGATGGCGTGCTGAAAATGGTTCTTGCAGGTGGAAGCATTCTTCTAAAATCTTGTACAGGGTAATTTTAGAGAAGGTTACAAAGGGCGGGGGGAGGGGGTAAGGGCCGTCAGCCACCACTCGTATCATCCTCACCAAACCTGCGGACACATTCGCGACAAAAGGGGTTCGCCCTCATCATGCAACACCGTATGCAGTGATGTCCCAGAAACTGAGCCCGACCTGCACATCATCATAATCACCCCTCAAATCACCACTGAATTTGAATCCACCTGCACTGGGTCAACCTTACTCAAAACCCCTCCGGTCAATGTGCCGGCTACTCCTCAAAAGTGGACCCGGACCGTGACCTTTAAAACAAATCTTTTCCTGACAGCGTACAACAGCGGTACAACATCAACAACCTGCCGGAGAGGCCCGCGGCCCTGCACTTCCCCGGCCTTCGCATCTTTTGCTGTAGGACCCAACTGCCAACGCTGCCGTTCTATTACACACACTTGCCTGCCCCCCAAAGGCGCGGAGGCCGGTGCCGCTGAAGGCCTGAAGCCCCTCGCCCGGAGCCCCGGACCACGTCAACCTCAACACAATTGCACGGACCCCTCAATCCCCGCCTTGCCCCGCCTCGCTCATGCCTCTCCACAGCACCCCCCGTTCCCCTCCGATGCATGCCACAGCCAGCTCCAGGTCTTGCTACTGCTGCTACTGCTGCTACTGCTGCTACTCCGCCTTGGCGCTGCGCCGCAGCACCGGCCGCACCCAGAGACCGCCCTTGGGTGACAGCGTCAGCGACGTGTTCACGAGCAGGGGCCGCCGGCCGTCCTCCACCTCGAACCGCATCCGCTGGTACAGCCGGGCCAGCGCGAGCTTGGCTTCCTGCCGTACGAGAGGGTGCCAACAGCGTCAATGCGTCGTGCGTGCGGGGAGAGGGGAAGGGGGAGGCGGGGGTCTGAAAGGACGTTGCCCAGACGGGGGGAGGCGGGCTGGGTGCGTTGGGTGGTGGCTGGGTGAAAGAAACAATCATGCCGTTGGGTGCCTTCGCACGGTGCATGCCCGTGCGGTTGGGCGCACACCGTGTCTGATGGTGCTGCTCGTCCTCGCTCGCCCAGTGGCCTACCCACGGCCTACCCACCTGTACGGCGAATCGCCAGCCGATGCACATCCGGGTGCCGTACCCGAATGGCGCGTGCGCTGTGGGGACACGCGCGCAGACCTCGGGGTGCAGCGGCGAGTTCTGCGGGCGGAGTGGGGTGGTGGGGTAGGGAGGCGGGTACATGAAATTGGTAGACAAATTTGAATCAAGCAGGGGGGGCCGGGGGGCCATCTTCAAGCTGCCTCTGCTCTGGCAGCCAGAGCAGCGGCCTGGTGAGGAATGGACTGCACCGGGGACCTCTCCAGGATGTGACGATGGGGGAATGAGGCAGCGTGAACACGTCTCGAAGCGCGGGCGGGCGGCGGGTGCTGGGCGGGGAGTTGTGTGGGTTTGTAGAGGGCGGGCACGTTTACCTGCTCGAAGTGCCGAGGGGGCTTAGTAGGTAGAAGCAGACCTCGACGGACTGCTGACGTAAAACAGCACGCCGCGTCACCGCTCCTGTCTTTCCCGCCATCCCCAGTCCCAACTTCGAGGGAAACGCACGGCGACGTACGACAGCCCCCAACCACGTGCGCCTATTGGACGGGGTGCCCAAGGCGCTGCCACCTGAAGCATCCCCCCGTCCCGCCGCCCCCCATTAGCCCTGCAGGCCGGCTGCGGATGCGTATGCGAGCACGCCGCCCCACCGGCAGGAAGCGCTCGGGAATGAACTCGCCAGCCCGGGGCCAGACCCGTGGGTCGTTGTGGGCCGTGTAGATCGCCAGTATGATGGGCGTGCCGGGGGGCACTGTGTAGCCGCCGACCTGCCGGGGTGGGGGCGGGGTGGGGGCGGGGTGGGGGCGGGGTGGGGGCGGGGTGGGGGCGGGGTGGGGGCGGGGTGGGGGCGGGGTGGGGGCGGGGTTGGGGCGGGGTGGGGGCGGGGTGGGGGCGGGGTGGGGCCGGGAGAAATTGAGCGAGGAGTTGGGGCGAGAAGTTGGGACATGGGAATGGGCAGGAACGTCGAGGTCCTCGTAGGAACGTAGAGGTTCTCGGGCAGCGGCCCCGCGCCGGCTTACGAGCGCGACGACATCAGCCCAGCCGCGGCTCAGCGGACTCGTCGCCAACGCTCTCAACCCACACAGCCCCACAGTTCACCTCTCCCATCAGGGCTGGGCACGTGGGCAGGGGGCAGGTGTGTGAAACACAGGCACCTTGCCGGGCGCGGCTGCGCTCCTCACGTCACACGCAGGCCCGCCCTGCCCACCGACACATACACGCCACACCGCACCTGCAGCGGTGACGCCCCCACCTCCCGGGTGGTGGCGTGCGCGGGCGGGTAGAGCCGCAGTGCCTCGTGGAACACGGCCTCGATGTACGACAGCCGGGGCAGGTCATCCTCAGTGGGCTCCCTGTACGGCAGGACGACAAGAAAGGGGGGGCGGCACAGGGGGACATGGTGTGTGTGTGTGTGTGTTCGGACCAGGCCGTCAGCGCAAAGGGGCGGTCGCACCAGCACGTCCGCGGGGGAGCTAGGGGGCACGACCAAATGTCGCGCGACGCCGCGACCAGATCATGCCATTGAGGATTGAGCTCCACACGATAGGGCAGCGGACTTGTCGCAATCGCCGCCACGCTTTGCAAGACCCAACAACATGCCGTCGGAAAATCCACGTCCCCCCTAAATCCTGTCCGGGGAGGCTACATCCCCACCCCGGGCGCCCGCGCCCCACCCGGCCCGCCGTACTCCGCCGCCGCTGCTGCCGGGGCGCACCCACCTGTCCGGCCCTATCACCTCGTCGATCTCCGCCAGCAGAGTCCGCTCGACTGTACGGCATCGCCGCGGGGGGGGGGAGGGAGGGGCGGGGCGCCAATCACAGGGAGTGCGACGGCGCCACATCACATCAGCCCAAGCCGGCCGCGGCGCTGCGTGCTCCTCGTCCCACCGTACGGTGGGAAAACATCATCGTCATTCTCTTCACAGTGGGGTTCCGGAGCCCCGGATCCCCTCCAACTGTAACAAACAACTACCACAACTTCTTCCTCCGCACCGTCGCGGCACCGCAAAACCCCAGGTCGTCCAGTCAGCACGGCGGGCGGTGAACGCACATGCGGCGGCCCCCCCCCACGACGACCAGCGAGCGACCGACCGACGCATGTGACGGCCGCGGTACTTTGCAAGGTGGTACGTGGTTTTACATTGCCTGTTGCCCCTCTGGCAGGCTCCCACGTCCTTGCTGCGTTGCGATACCAGCGGCTGTGCGGCGGTCGGCGGTCGGCGGTCGGTTGTCGGCGGTCGGTGGCGCCACCCCCCCTGCCCCCCTCACCTTCCGGGTGGGTCGCGATACCGTGGATGGCGAACGTGAGCGCGTTGGCGGTGGTCTCGTAGCCCGCCAGTATGAACGTCTGGACCTGTGGACCGGAGGAAGGGAGCGGTTCACGCGCGCGGGGTGTGCGACCACTGACCCGCGGGGCGACCACTGACCCGCGGGGCGACCACTGACCCGCGGGGCGACCACTGACCCGCGGGGCGACCACTGACCCGCGGGGCGACCACTGACCCGCGGGGCGACCACTGACCCGCGGGGCGACCACTGACCCGCGGGGCGACCACTGACCCGCGGGGCGACCACTGACCCGCGGGGCGACCACTGACCCGCGGGGCGAACACTGACCCAGCTGAGGCATCTCGCATGAGCTGCGGGCTCCTGCTGCTGCGGGTACTGCGGGTGCCATACAGAGCACATACCGCACACCACCTGCCAACCGCCAACCCCGCCCACCGCCCACCTGCGCCGCCACCTCCTCATCGTCCAGCGCCTCCCCCGACGTCTTGTCTCGCGCCGCCAACATAAGGCCCAGGAAGCTGCCCGGCTCGACCGCGGGGGCGCGGCCGCCCGCGTCGTCGACCGCCGCCGCCGCCGCCGTCGCCGCCTTGGTCGCAGCGGCGCCGGCGCCGCCACGCTCCAATTCGGTACCCTGCGGCGGCGCCGCCGGCTCCGCAGCTGTGGCGGCGCCGCCGGCGCCGCCCCGCCTCAGCGGAGAGCCCTTTCGGTTGCCTGAGTGCTGAGTGTGCTTGGCCTCCCAGTCAGCTATCAGGTCCAGGGAGGTGTTTCGGAGCGTGGTGCGAGCCTGTGGAGGGGCGGGAAGAGCGGGGGAACACGGCGGGGGCCCACCAAGAGTAACACACCTGCAGCATCCGTCCGACCCATGGGTCACGCACCTGCAGCAATCGTCCAACTCATGGGTGACACACCTGCAGCACCCGTCCGACCCATGGGTCACACACCTACAGCACCCGTCCGACCCATGGGTCACGCACCTGCAGCACCCGCCTTAAGGGGCGGTCGGGGAACGTGTAGGCCAGCCACGACAGCAGGGGTCGCAGCTCCGGCAGCAGGATCGCGGCACGGGCGTACCTGCGAGGGGACACGTTGGCGGGGATACCAGGGACCGGTTTTGGCGCCGTTGTCGTACAGTACGATTTTCCTAATCTGGTACGACTTATCGTTGCTTTTCCGTACGAATATCATTGAAATCGCTCATCGATGCAGCCATTCATTCCTTTATTTCTTCGAATCCAAGCGCGTGGGGAGCTGCGAGCCCGCGACAAGGGGATGCCCACCATAAGAGGCAACGCACGAGGTGGGCGCCCCCACATCCGCCAGGCCAGGGTGCAGCCACGCAACCCTGACGAGGGGCCCTATGCGTATTTCCCCTCGCGACGACCGCACCTATTGACCCGTGGGTCCACTGTCGTCACATGTTCACAACCTCTATGAATCATCATCACCACCGCACCTGCTTCCGGTGTAGGCGCCTCCGAATCGGAACACGTCAGCGCACGCCTGCATCAGCTGCCGGCCCGAGCTGCTGGTGGCGGCGGTGATCTGGGACACGTCGGCGTCCGCCCTGGGCGCCGCGGCCAGTGAGGCGGCGGCGGCGGCGGCGGCGCCCGTCGTGGCGGCGTTCACGGCGACGGACTTCGGCGGCCGTGGCGCCTTGCCGGCGGCGGCGGCGGCGGCGGGCGCGTCCCGTGGCACCTGCCGGTCGCCCGGGAGCCCTACGGCTTCCTCGTGCCCCGCACCGCCATCCATGGTGAGGAAGTCGACCCTGTTCGTACATCCGTACAATGCAGTACGGTGGGGGCCAACCTGTAAAATTACAAACGCGGCTTCAACGGACGCGTGCAGAATTGCGGCGCCCCCGCGGATAAAGAGTCGCATCATCTGCCGATAGAGATACGTTAGGCGCCGAGGGTAAACTGTACCCTGTCGGCCTCGCGATAACCCGCCGCGGGTGCTGCTCTGCTGCATCCTCGGGCACCGCCGCGTACGGTCACCTCTGCCGTACACTCACCCGTACACTCACCCGTACGCGGTCGAGCCCACCACCTGCAGCGTCATGCTGCCCAGCTCCCGCCAGATGTTGACCGGCTCGGCGCGCGCGCCCCCCGCCGCCGCCGCCGCCGCCGCCCGCTCCTCCAGCCGCGTCGCCAGCAGGTCTGCGCAGCCTAGCATCCGCGGCATGTAGCCGGCCAGGCTGGGGGCGGAGAAGGCGGGCTGCCAGGCGGAGCGGACGGTCCGCCAGAAGTCGTCCCTGCGGCGTGGCGGGCGCGAAAAATGAGCCAGGTGTTGGGGTAGATGTAACAGCGCATGTGCCCCCGACAGCTCCTGACGGGGCCTCTCACTCACTTGGCCAGGAACAGCCCCGCGATGTCCATCCTCCGAAAGGCGCCCCGCATCAGTGACGGCTCCGCAATGATGTGGTTCCGGAGCTTGAAACCTACCTGTACGGAAGTACGACACGGGAAGGACGAGCCCAGGCAGCTATTATGAAACAGCGGAAGACGGTCGGTCCCGCCGTCTGTCGATCCGTTGCGCGGAAACGCAGCTTCCATTATGTATGACTCAGCGCCATCAAGGAAACGTCCAACAGCACGGCCCCTTCCTCTCACGAAAATTACGTGAGCTGTTCGATGTAATTCACGCGATAACCAATGAACCTAACAACCAACAAACCAACCAACCGAACCGCCTGTCGTACCGACCTGTCTCATCATGTCGGGGTCCGCCACCACAACGGCCCAAATGCGACCCAGCGCGACCTGGGAGGCGGGCAGGTGTATGGCATGGGGCAGGTGTACGGCATGGGGCAGGTGTACGGCATGGGGCAGGGGCAGGGGGAGCTCAGGGAAGCTCCGCTGACAGCAGGGTATTGCGTTGTAGCAAGTGGCCCTGCTGCTGCTGCTGCTGTTGCTGCTCCTGCTGCTACTTCTGCTGCTGGGGGACTGCTCAGCTCGGCTCGGCTCGGTTCAGCTGCAATCCACGATATAAAAAATACTGAATCCTAAACCCTAGATCTCCGAATTCGGGTCACATTAACCTTAAGACTTCCCATTGGAACGGGTTCGATGGGAACCGGGTTGGGGCCACAACGCCCTAAGATCTCTTTATAATCCCGCCATCCGGTTGACCCCCCGGCTCCTCCCGGAATCTCACCTTGAACACCGGGCCGTACTTGTTGTAGCAGTCCCGAAAGTACACGGGACTGCCCTTGCGGATCAGCTGGGGCACGCAACCGACCAGCGGCAGCGCCGGCGGGCCTGGTGTACGGCAGCAAACGCACCGTCGTACAGGAACAACAAGCGAGCGGTGCGTGCGTGCGGAGGATATGCGTAAGAGGAGGGAGGCCCAGTGGGGCGCCGCGGCGCGCGCGGGTTCAGTGGAGTGTCGTACATCATGTCGTGCACCATATCGTACACCCCGCGTCTGCTGCGGGACACCGCCCGATCGCGAGCAGCACTCACCCGGGATGTGCCGCAGCCGCCACCGCTTGCGCGGCTCGAAGACGACGATGATCAGCTCCTGCGGCACGGCAAAGGATGTTCGACTATGTTTTGCAACCCAGCTATCGCCGTCCGCAGTCAGCCACTCATCAATACCTATAGCAAGTCGAGCAGGGTGTATGTCGGGCGGGGTGCGTGCTGCTCATGCGGTGCCTTCGTCGTGAAGCCAGCCAGCCAGCCAGCCAGAAAGCCAGACAGACAGACAGACAGACAGACAGACAGACAGACAGACAGACAGACAGACAGAACGGATGCCAGTATGCCGTACTTGCGGCACGGACGGTGCAGGATACCATATCGCGGCACATTTCCCATCATCGCGTCGCGTCGCGCGGAGCTCGTGGTGTCACCCAGTGCTGTTTGCAAAGTAATAGATTACTGATCAGATTGCTGTTTCCAAAATAATAATTCGGGGATTTGCGCTTGAAAATGTGCCGTACTCCTCTCGTCGCGTGCGCACGCTGAGCACACAGAGGCTGGGGCCGCTGACCGCTGAGGCTGAGGGGCACTCAAATCCGCTGAGGGGCACTCACCACCACGATCGCGACCAGCAGGCCCCAGCCCAGCAGCGCCAGCAGGGCCCCCACCCAGCCTGCCGCCAGCCAGGGCCGCACCACCGCCGCCGCGGCGGGCGAAGCGGCCCACTGAGCGGCCGCGCTGCCGCCGCCGCCGCCGCCGCTGCTGCACCACATCTCGTCGCACATCTCGCCGGGAACCTCAGCCGACATGCCAGCACAGGAGATCTGGAAGCATGTGCGCCACCACGAAGTCATACATAAGGAGGTTGCAGCTTGCAGGTTGGTATTTTATTTCTTTCAGCTGCGCATCGACGGGGCAACAAGAGCGACAACACGCGACTTGTCGAGAGGAGGGGCCTTATGACGTCCCGCCACGGACCCGCAAGCAGCTGCCGCGCCGTGTCCGATTGGTGACACCTGCAGCGCGTCCTGTAGCTGAGACGTCAAGAGATGTCGTGAGGATCGTGGCTTCTCGCTTTGTTCCGCCCGGACCGGATGCCGAACGATTTGGGGTGTACTGCGCGCGCTCGATGTGCACCGCCAGAACGCACGCACGCACGCACAAACAGGCAAGCAAGCAAGCAAAACCCAGCAACCCGCCCAAGACTTCATTCAGAGCTAAGCAGCACCATATGATTCAATTTAACCTACCAAACTATACAAACAAACGGGCGCGCGCAGCAGCCGTGAAACGTTACCTGCCGAACGAGTATGGCGCCCCGCCGCGGAAAAAGGACGGCAGCTCCGCAACGGGGGGTGACAGACGACTCCTCTCCTCACCACGCTGTGGCCTTGCCGCCCTGTCAGCAAGATTCTTAATCAAACCTGTTCTTCGTTGTGTGGTGCTGTGCGCGACCACGGCCGATGGCTTGCTGACTCGTCCCCTCAGGGTCGCTGTTGCGTGGTGGTTATTATTAGGCAAGGTTCAAACACAGTTAGTAAGCGCACTTTTGGGATCTGGTCGCGCCGCGAGACGCCTCTGCTGCAGTGTGCAGGGCCAGCGGGAAGCTGATGTCCTTGTTCTCGGAGGTCAGTACGATAGTGATCTGAGCTGAGCTGACAAGACGCGCGTGATGGGAGGTAATCCAAGGACGAGATCACCGGGGTTTATGCCCCCTGGTGAGCCACGACAGCGCGCTCACATAAATCTCACATCTCATCATCGAGGCACACTGTGCAAAACAGATTTAGGTTTGGGTTTGTGCAATTGCATAAAACGTGATCGGGTCGCCCTCTTCCCCCTGTGTGGAGCGGCGGGCAGCAGCCCTGAACCCTCGAGGGCCGCGAGTGACCCATGGGTCAGTGCGGTCAACTGTATATACTGGGCCTAACCTGCCGCGCTGGCCGTTCAGCCGACGTCACAGACCCCCTCTCGACGTGCGCCTGTCTATCGGAGACCTCGAGCCTCTTTCAATAAACCGTTATGCTCCCTAACTGACTACCTTTCTACCTACCTACCTACCTATATACCATTCTACCTGCCTATCTACCTACATGCCTCCCTGCGACATGCGCGCTCGGTCACATGAGGTGTTTAGGAATGCAACCCGCCCGACCCAAACCAACACATGAGGTGTGTGTGGGGCACACTGAACTGATCAGCCAGCGCCCCTCTACCGCCGGCCTGAAGGGCTGTTGGGGACCTGTGGCCCCCCCTCCCCGCGATCCACCTGCCGCCACCTCGCTCCACCTCACTCCACCCCACCTCACCCCCCCTCACCTCACCTCACCTCACCTCACCATCACTTCACCCCACCGCACCGCACCCCACGCCACCGGGGTGGTTCCTCCTGAACCGATTTCGGCTTCCGGCCACCCCCCAACAGTCCTGCAAGCCTTTTCCAGCTTCCGTGCAATCCTGCGTGGGCACGTCCACCGTAGCTGCCAGCCTGCTGCATCGCTGAGCGTGCCCCCCCCCGTCGCAACCACTTTTTCGTTAGTTCTAACTCTGCCAACTGCTCCAACGGCTTCCAACTCCTGCACTCGTCCGTCGCCCGGGCCCAGCTCCGCAGCGTACCCCTCTCCGCCCCCCCCCACCCCCTTCGCGCGTCACCGCCACCTGCACCACCACCACGTCTAGGGCCCCCCAGCAAGCGACCCTCCGAATCCCCCATCCTCCCGACGGATGACGCGCCGCGTTTCACCGCAGCGTACTTGTACGACCACCACCCAGCGCCGTACGTTACATCGCGTACTGCTCCAGATCCAAGCCGTACAGGATGTTCGTCGCCATCTTGCGCCGCCGCGTGTCCTTGGTGCCGACGCTGTACTGCGAGAGTGGCCGCCAGTCCGCCGCCGCCGCCGCCTCCCGGGCCACCGTCAGGGCCGTGGCGCGAGCCACGGCGTCGGTGCTGCTGTGGCGGCCGCCCGCCAGCGCCGCGTGGATGTTGCCCTCCACGCGCCGCAACTGGAACGCCACAGGGTGTGTAAAAGAAAACCACCGTGTATTTAGAAAAGAAATCACCGTGTGTGTATGTGGGGGGGGGAGTGGTGCAGAGCCGGGGCGGTGCGGGGGCGGTGCAGGGGCGGTGCGGGGGCGGTGGGGGGGCGGTGCGGCGGGGAATCGAGAGGAGTTGAGAGAGGAGCGGAGAGGACGGCACCAGGTTGCGCGGGGCCGTGCCGGTGCCGGTGCCGCACACACACACACAGTTCTCTTTTACACACACATACACACATAAACCCCGCGGCTGAGTTATCTTTTACGCACATAAACCTTCCGCCCCCACGGGTGCGCACCTCGTACAAGGGCGCCATGAGCCGCGCGGGCTTCGTGGAGGGGCCCTCGCCGATGGACCCCGCGGTGCGCTGCCCCGCCGTGGGGCGCAGGTAGCGGGGCACGTCGCCGCTGCTGGCGGGCTCGGTGCTGGTGGGCTTGCCGGCCATCAGTCTGTCCACATCGTTCTGTCCGTCCGGGGAGGGGTGGGGCGGGGTGGGGAGGGGTGGGGTGGGATATGGGGTATGGGATGTGGGGTAAAAATAGGTAAGAAAAATGTCGGAGGGCGGTTGGGTGGGCGGGTGGGTGCGGCATCACCTCACGATTGGCTGCGTGTCATCAGCCCGCCAGCCAGCCAGCCCACCAGCCAGCCCGCCAGCCAGCCGACCAGCCCGGGGCGAGCGGTCGGTACGACGGCCGGTGTGGGGCGGCAGATGGACAGCCTGCGGGGCGGCATTCCCCATTGTCCGTCCCCCATTTTCACCCCTCTCACCTCCCCTCCCATCCTTCCACGTTCCACCCCTCAGTTCCCAACCTTCACCCCCTCACCCCTCGCCCCCCTCACACCTGGATGTAGCCGCTGAGACGGTCGCTCAGCTGCTTCAGCTGCCCACTGCCCGCTGCCAGCACCGCCCGCTGCCGCGCCTCGATGGCCCCCCGCGCCTCCACCAGCCCCCGCCGCATCGCCGCCGCCTCCGCCGCCGCCGCTTTCCGACTGGCCTCGTACGCCGCCACCGCGTCAGCCGCGTTCTGCGTCGCCGCCGCCGCCATCCGGGCGTAGCTGAGCTCCTCGTCGCTGGGCTCGTCCAGGGCCCTGGGGGTTGGTGGTTGTTGGGTAGTTGGTTGGTCGGTTAGTTTGTTGCAAGCGGTTGGTAGGTGGCGGTTGGAGGTCGTTACCAGTAAAATCACAGCACTGCGCACTGGGCATTATTCGAGGCTGCATGCTACCCGAGTTCTGAATTTGCTGTATACCTGTATTTGTTATATTTGCTGTATTTGCAGTGTATTAGCGGTTCGCGCCGCCCCCAGCCAGCAACCAACCACCTCCGCTTACTGGCGCACACATCAGCCCCCTCCCCCCCCGCCGGGCCCTCCCTGTCCCTCGCCCCACCTGTGTAGCCGCGCCAGCGTCGTCCCGATCGTGTGCTTCATAAGGCCCCTCATGATCGGCTGACCCGCCGGCACCCCGCCGTCAGCCGCCGACACCCCGCCGGCGCCGGCGCCGGCGCCGCCGCCGCCGCCCAGCAGCATCCGTACCATCACGGGACTGTTCTTTGTGAACACAAAGGCTTGCGGACCCATGGGGTAACCCGCGCCGCCACCTCCGCCGGCACGGGGCCCGCCGCCTCCGTCGGCGCCGTCGGCGCCGCCCCAGTCTTCCGGGGATCCGAACAGCACACCGGCCGATACGGACGCCCGGCCGCTGGCTACGCTGTTGCGCGTGGAGCCTGTCGCAGTGGCGGTGGGGGAGGGGGGTATAGGATAGGCAGAGCGTGGGAAGGGGGGGGGCCCGCGGGGATTTGGGGAAGGTCGCGTCGGGGGGAGGCGATCGGGAAACAGTCGAGAGATGGCGGGAAGTGATGACTCGCGGCGTCAGGGACTCGAAGGCCCCGGAAGGCTGGGGACGGGTTCGTGAAGGGGCTTCGTGTTTAATAGGAAACCCGCCCAGAACCGCCCAGGCCCATATTCTTACCAAACCTGCGACGTGTAGGGTCTTGCGTGTGTGGGTAAGGGTTTTGGATGCGGTGGAAACGTAGAGCCGCGGAAGACAGGGGGGGGCCAGCTTAACCACCGTGGGGCCAAGTGCCATACGGTGCCGTACACCCGCGCTACTCACCGACGGGGCTTATGCGGGCCGTGGAGCTGGGCCGAGTGGACTTGCCGGCGCCGCTCAGCACGCTCAGCATGGACGACTGCGCCTCCGTCGCCGCCGGGGGCAGCATCGGCGACCGGGACAACGCCTTGGTCGCGGCGGCGGCGGCAGCGCTGCCGCCGGCGGCGCCGGTCGGCGGCGGGGCCGTTGCCGCGGCGGCGGCGGCCGCCGCGGCCGCGTTGGCGGCGATGGAGAAGGCCGCCGGGGAGGCGTCGTGTGCGTCCGCGTGCGCTGAGGGGTGCATATCCGAGGGGAGGGCGCCGGCGGTCCAGAGCCGGAGCTGTTTGGTGATGAGGGCGCGCAGGCCGTCGTCGAACTTGTGTTGTGACCTGCGCGCGCAGGAGGAATGGAGGAGGGTCGGGTGGGGTCCCCCCGTCCGTCCGTTAATGAACCAGTCCGTCCGTCCGTCCGTCCGTCCGTCCGTCCGTCCGTCCGTCCGTCCGTCCATCAGTCAGTCAGTCAGTCAGTCACACAAAGACCCTAGACATCAGTCAGTCGCCTCCTCCTCCAGCCCCATCCGCCTCCTCCTCCTCCTCTCCTTCCTCCGACTAACTCCTCTCCCCGCCTCCCGCAAAAACCCGCGCCCGCCCCCGCCCCTCCTCCCCCTCCTCCTCCTCCTGGCTCAGCGTCCTGACCTGGGGAACACCTGCGTCAGCCACCTCCTCCTCCCCCTCCCCGCCTCCTCCTCCACCTCCTCCTGCATCACCTCTCATCTCCTCCGACTAACGCCGCCTCCACTTAATCCCCTCCCCCCCCATCGCTGGAGATCCCTCCCTGGTACAGTTGATCCTTCATCGGACCTTTTGCTCTGGCAGCAGCAGCGCAGTTTGAACATGTCTACCAATTTCCTGTATCCCCCTCCCCACCCACCCACCCGCCCACCCAGCCCCCTCCCCCCCTGTCTGACCTGGGGAACACCTCCGCCAAAAGGTACAGCGCCGCCGCCGCCATCATCTGCATCCACACCTGCTGGTACTGGTCCCGCGCCTTGCCCCGCAGCTGCAGCACCACCGTCCCGTAGTGCCGACAGAAGTGCCCGAACGCAAAGTCCTGCAGCGGCCGGCTGAGCGGGTGGTCGGAGCGGAAGGCCGCCGCCACCACCCACCAGAACAGGCTCACCAGCAGCGCTGCAGCGGCGCCAGAGGGGGGATGGGGGCGCGGTTTCAGCGAGGGGGAGGAGGGGAGGAGGAGGCGAGCGGGGAGGGTTCCAAGGGGGAGCGGCACAAGGCACAAGGATGGGTGGGTATTGAAGGAATCTCACCAACACATGGAGGGGGAAAATAAACTATGTGTAACGAGGGTCTGCTCTACCAGCCCCTTTGGCGGCCAGAGGGCGGTTCGAGCGGGGAGCAGCACACACCCGAATGGGCGGACAAGGTGAACCGGCCAAGGTGGGAAGCCGAAACCAAATTGCATGTGGGATGTCGGATGCCGTCACAAAGCAGAGTCTGAAACCGCGCAGACCGGGGGTTGAAAAGAAACAGCCCAGACACACCCAGCCCGGCGACAACCCAGCGAAGACCGGGGGTGACTTGAATACCGCCGGCGGTCACTTGAATCCGGTGTGGCGCGGCGGTTACGCAGACCCGCCACCCGGCAGAATGTGTCAGGTGAGCCCCGGCTTCCCCGCCCCCCGCCCGCCCTCCACCCACCCGAATGCGCCCGGGTGAGCGCCCACTTCTTCCAGCCCATCTTGGCCGCCGCTGCGCCGAACGCCGCCACGCTGTCGTTGACGGCCGCCTGCAGCGCCTCCCACTCGTGGCCTCCAGGGGGCAGCGGCAGCGGCTGGCAGGGGTCTGGGCGCCGGGAAAGAACCGGCCGGGGAACGGCAGTACGGAGGTACGACAACAGTACGACGGATGAGAGGTCGGGCTTTTAGAGGATCGTGGCAACGCAGCCACGGGGATCACTGATACGGATCTATGCACTACACAGGGAAGGAAGGCGGGTCGAGGACGGGGTCTAAAGCGAACAAAACAGACACACCCGAACGGCTAGACACACCCGAACGGGCGGGTTTCTCGCCACACACACACACACACACACACACACCCGGATGCTGTCTTCATGTTTTCCAATTCACAGGTTAATATGCTAAGTATATTGGAGCTTGGTTTGGGTCGGGCGGGTCTCCTATCTAAACACACCCGGATGCGCATCCGATACCTGGCCACCGGCTGGCCATCCCTGGATCGCTGTATCCACCCAAGCCCACACCACGCCCGCATGCAACGATTCAAAGAGGGGCGGGAGCCCGCCGGCCGGGAAGGGGAAGGGCACCCAGGCCGGCCGGCCGGCTGCAGCCCCTCCTTGAATCGTTCCCCTTGGGTGCCCCCCTGGACCTGCCTACGCCTTCCCCGGACCTTTGCTCTCCCTGGCAGTCCGTGCAGTTTGATTGTGTCTACCCATATTCCCCTGGGTCCCCCTGGGTCCGCCCCTGGGTCCGTCCCCCTGGGTCCGTCCCCCTGGGTCCGCCCCCCTGGGTCCGCCCCCCTGGGTCCGCCCCCCTGGGTCCGCCTCCGCCCCCCTTGGTCCGCCCCCCTTGGTCCGCCCCCCTGGGTCCGCCCCCCTGGGTCCGCCTCCGCCCCCCTTGGTCCGCCCCCCTGGGTCCGCCCCCCTGGGTCCGCCCCCCTGGGTCCGCCCCCCTGGGTCCGCCCCTCACCCTCGGGCACATCAGGCAGCGCCACCTCCTCCACCCGACCCGCGGAGGCCGTCTGCCCGCGGCCGCCCGCGCTGGCGCCGTCCCCGCTGCCGCCCTGGGACCCGCCGCGCGACTGGGGTGCTTTGGGCGAATGGTAAATGGTGCGCCGCACTCCTCGGTGTACGGCATCCGTGATGGCACCCCCACCGCGGACGCTGCGGTCGGCTGTGCTGGCGGGGCTGCCGCCCCGTTGGTGCGGCGTGCCGCCGCCGTTTTCGGTGCCTGAGCGTTCGTACAGTACGACACAGCACGCAGGTCACGGTGGCGGGTCAGGTTGAGGGGGAGCGTTGTTGTTGCAGGTTCGGGCCTTATGGGATCCGAACTTCGAGGCACACGAGGCCTAAGGAAGAACCAGTCGGCCTCGCAGGATACGGGATAAGCACGGAACCAGATGAAGGCTTCGGGACGGACCATCCGGCAAGCAGCAGCGAAAGGCTCCCTGGAGCAACCCCAAACCCCTTTTCCCCTCATCCTCCTTCCGTTGACATTCGGGGCGGGATCGTCCGGGTGGTTTGCAGTGCAAGGGCGCTTACCTCGGCGGCCTGTGGTGGTCAAGCGCGGGTCGACTGTGGCCAGCTCCGCCACCTGTATCCGGCAGGATGTGGCGATGATCTCATTTGATTGATTGCAAGCCAGTGTTACCGAACAACACCTGAGCTTTGGATGCATTCGCGCTGGTCGTTACCTGGACACGGTTCGACAACTCCTGCAGCTCTTTGACGAGGAGAGCGACACGTCCATCATCATCCTTAAAGTGCTCCAGCAGTGAAATGATGCTCTCATTCTCTCCGCTGTTGCCCGGTGCAGGGGTCTGAGGCGACAGCGCGGACATTGTGCAAACCGAACTGCAATCCCGGCACACTCAGCCTTTCAAATTATATAAACGAAGAGTTAAATGTCATGCCTAGTCAGTTTATTAGCGTTCAGCCTAAAGCAACGGCTCGAAGATAGTGCGTCGCGCTTTCTTGCTTGAGTCTCAACAATTTTTTTAAGTTTGCGTGCCATACCCAAGATAATATGATGCAAACAATTAGGAAGCTAAATGTCGAAATCCGGGGCAATTGTCCGGTCTCTCGTACGATGACAAACCCGTCCTGCAAACATCAACACGCTTTCCGCCCGATCAGAACAACGCGTCATTTCGTCAATTGCAAACCAGTTCCCCAACTGCCGCGTTTACTCTCTTGCATGAGAATGCATGAAGTCCAATTGCAAGCCTGACTGACGCAGTCGTCTGCAACTCTCTGTAGGAAGAGATACAAAAGGTGCAGCTTAAAACGCCGATTGGAGAACCTGTAGGCTTCTATCGCCAACGAAGGACGGATCGATATGCGGCCTCAGGTTGTCGACTCGACAGGAGTTGCTGCTAGTACAGCTTCAACGAGTTACAGCGCTAGCATTCAGCGCACCAATAAATGGATTATCGGTGCTTGGGACCAACCCTACAACAGCCACCGACGAGGAGCTTTGGCTGGCCCTGCGCCCAGGGCCATCGCCGTTCATCGGCCACGGCCAACGACAGCACGCGCAACGAATGACCCGGAAACATCTGGTGGTGATGCTAAAGGAGCTTGCCCACCGGCGTCGTCCAGCCAGTCGCCGGGCGCAAGTGCACCTGGGATCGAGCCCGAAACCTTGGTGGACCAGGAGCTCAAGTCCATGTGGGAGACCATCAAGCAGGACGTCCGCAAGGATCTCAGCCCCGAGGAGGCGCAGGTGCTCGAATCCATCAAGGTGGGTGCGGCCTGGCTCAAGGGGTACCTCTGGCGCGCCAGCGCGTCATCCTAGGGGCTCTCGACGCCTGGGAACCCAGCGCTGCGCGCGCTGGCCCGTACGTATCACCCGGCCCCCCCCGCCGCTCCCCGACGCCCTCGCCCGCCCGAACACGCACTCCGCACGCCCGCAGTTCGACGACCTGATCGGCGACCGGGGAGATCTCATGAAGAAGGTGCGGGGCAGCCCCAAGGAGGGGGTGGGGGAACCCACCTCGGGCGCTCGGGGGATATATACCCATGTGGAGGGCAGCCGGCCATGTGGAGGGCGCAAGGCCGGCTGCCCGGCGTGGGCGGGCGGCACGCGTTCCACACCTCTTGAAAAGGCTCAGACTCGGGAGCTGCGAGAGCCGTGTGGCGGGAGGACAGTAATGGGTGGTCGGGTCTGGGCTGTACACGGACGGACGTGAGGGCAAGGCGGCACCGGTCAGGCAGCGGCAGCGCAGCGGCGGTGCGCAGCACTTCCTGTGAACGACTGCACCTGCGCATCTGCAGAGGAGGAGTGTGTTCCCTACGAACTGCCTTTATCATCCCCCCCTCCCCCGACTAATATATTTATTTATATTTATTTATTTATTATATATGTTCTATATCCCCCCTATCCCCCGACTTGCCATACTCCCTCCCCCCCTTACCGGGCCCCTCCGCCTCCGCCTCCTGGCCGGCCGCTGACCCCAGCTGGCGGATGAGCAGTTGGGTCCGCTGCTGAAGTCGGTGGGGGTCGAGGAGGACCCCCTCACCTTCTTCGTGGACCTGCTGCGACTGGCCACGGCCCTGCAGCTGGTGTCGGCCGGGGTGCTGTTCTACGGAGCGGAACTGGCGGGGGGCCTCGACTCCGGTGAGGACGCAACGAACGACGGCCCCCGCGCGCGGGTCCCGCGTCGGGCGTTTTGCGGGTGGTGGGAGACGGGTGGTGGGAGACGGATGGTGGGAGACGGGTGGTGGGAGACGGGTGGTGAGAGACGGGTGGTGAGAGACGGGTGGTGAGAGACGGGTGCGGGTGTAGGTACGAGTGCGGGCCCTTGGGGAAGGCGGCGGTGTGGGGGAGCCTCTGCGGTTGAGGCACGAGGTCGAGGATCCTACCTAGTATTCACCTTACCTGGATCCTACCTAATGTCGACCTCACCTGGATCCCACCTGGATCCCACCTGGATCCTATCCAGTTCCCACCTGAAGGCCATCCGCCCCTGCCCTGACCCGCCTGGCCGCCCGGCTCCCCTCCAGGGGAGGCCTTCCGCTGCGTGTGCGGGCTGGCGGCGGGCTACCTGACCCGCCCCTTCTTCAAGGTGGAGCAGCTGCTGTGGCCGCTGTACGACTGGGGCCTGAGCTTTATAGCTCCAGGGGCAGTGTACGAGGTGGGTTTGGGGGCCCGGCGGGCATTGGGGTACGGCGTGGAGGGGGGGTGTCGCGCCGCCGGCGCAGTGTGCGGTGTCAGTGACGGCCGTGTAGCCGTCCATGTACGGGATGGGGGGCGGGACCGAATGCGTGACGGCGAATGTGGGCACGGGTCCGGGCGCGTGATGATTCCGGGCATCCCTGCACCGAGAGCACCGAGTGTATGTGAAGTGTGAAGGGGTGCGACTGAAACGCACCGCTGTAGTCTGTGGGTGGCACCGTTGGTTGATCTCTCGCCTGGCCTGGCACCGGGGGTCGCGGCGCGCCGCTTCTCGTGGATTGCAGGGGTGCAGCGCAGCGGCAACCCTCTTCACGCTTTGACATCAGCTGTCAGATGTCTCACTCACTCACTCACTCACTCACTCTGCCGCGCCCACCCCCACCCCCACCCCCACCCGCGTTGTTGCTCTGGCGGCAATCCGCGCTGGTGGGATACCGTATGTCGTGTGTTTAGAAATGCAACCCGCCCGCCCGACCGATATGTCGTGTGTCATCGAATCTTTCCGATGACCACACCCTCACGCCCACGCCTCTGCGCATCCGCCCGTGTGTGCCGTCGCCGGCCGCAGGTGACGGCAAGTCGGTCGGAGTCGCAGGCGACGCTGACGCGGCTGGGCGTGGCGGTGGCGGTGTGCAGCTTCACGCCGCAGCTGCTGCTGGGCTGGGACAGTGCGACCAGCCTGCAGTTCGTGTTGCCGCTGACGGCCGGCTGGCTGCTGTTCGATGTGATGTACATGGCGGCCCTGCTGGCCAAGCTGTCCAAGTAGAGGACAGGATGTTGCGGTTTGCGAGGGTGCGGTACAGGAGGGTGCCGTTGGGGTGTGTGCCTCTTGGAGCGGTGTGTGTGTGGGGGGGGGGGAGTGCGCGCCGCGCTGCAGCGTTGCAAGCACCAGTTGAGGCGGGGCGGTGGGCGGCCTCGCGAGTGTGGGAAAGACAGGGTGCGGGGGTATGGGCAGGCGCCTGCGCCGGTTTTGTGAAGGGTGGGTCGCGCGGTTTTGGGCGATGGGTCGAGCGATGGTTGAGAGATGGTTGTGGAGCGTGGGAGGGGCGTGTTGTTGACGATTTGAGTGCGGGACGCTACGGCCGTTACGGCAGACTGGGTGGGTCACGTGCGGCGGGCGTGTTTGAGAGATGGGCTAGCGGGGCGGACCGACAGGCCGCTCCGTCCTCGTTGGGTGCGACTGGTGCCAATACGGTACCTTGCGTTGTGCTGCAGGCGATGTCACGCACGATGGCACATTTGTAATATTTCTGGGTGATCGCGGAGCATTCAGGAGCGACATTGTCATAGCTGTGTGGCGACAGGTGTTTGCGTCGATGATGTCAGGTCCCGACCGGCATACCGTATTTCCTACCACTGGGCATTCCCCACCATACTGTGGTCGTACTGCGGCGGACGAAGGCATCAGGAATCTTTCTGGGGATCTTTCTGCTGGGCTGATAATATATATCCTGCTGAAGTGTTGAGCTGCTGCCGAGCACCGCGCGTCTGAGTCGGTTGGCGGCGCCGCAGCATGGCGGAGTGCCTTTATCGGTGCACGACAACGTCGTATTGAGCGAGAAGAGCGCACATGACGGCAGGAAGACGCAATCGCCAGACTGTTTACAGGCGAAACACCGCATAAAACAGGTTGAACACCATTCTATTGTGTTCAGCAGCAGGATGTCCCTCTCGACCCCTCATTACAAACCAGCTGTCATAGCCCCGCCGCAGGCACCATACTCCTCGCTGAGGGTCTCCAGTTATATACCTCCATGGTCCATCCCTGTTTTCAGCGGCGGCGGAATGCAGTGACGTGTCCAACTATGACGTGATACATTTGACGTCAATAGACGTGCTGTCCGATCACAGACTTGTGTAGCGTGATCCAACTCCATCCATCGCACACACACATTTGATTAATCATGAACGCTTGTCCGAAATCATGTGGCCAAGAAGAGACCAACCCCGAGCATTGCAGTTGGCGGGAAAAAACGAAACACCAAAAAGTTCATGTCAACAAAACCCAAACCCTGCTGCTGCCAATGCTACCAAGCGAATACAATTCCTGTTCTTGTTGCACACCTCCGCTCGCATTGTTCAGCATTGTATGCACAGAATCCGCAGCCCAGCCCAGCCCCGTTGTGAGGCCCAATCGCCAAACCCACCACCAAACCGACAAAAAACAGATCGGAATCAAGCAAAGTCTGGCCCGCCCCGCGTGCACGCGCTGCTAGTGTCCCCTGCAAGCACCAAGCACTGCCCTCTGGGACGCCCCATGGGACGCGCGAGAGAGTTTAGAGACGCGCAGGAAAAAATAAGAAGACCCATTCAAACACTGGAACAGAGGACCAGAACCGAACTACCCGTCGACTAGGCCCGTCGACACATTCCAAGCCGGTCTCGGTGCCCGTCTGAACTCACTCCCTACCTGTTTCACGCCGGCCCAGAAAGAGCAGCCCCGTGCACAAAAATGATGCCCGCTGTAGGAATCCCTGCTCAAACTGCCCCTCCCTCTACACATTTTGCTTAGCGGAAAGCAATATCCGAAAACGTAGTCCAAAAAATGGGTCCCGACTAACGCTAGGTCCAGCACACCGGGACATCATACACCGGCTCCACGGAAGGGTGTGCACATGATGCGCCCGAACGCTGCGACACCCTCCGGATCCGTTCATGCGGCACTGGTACACTTCACTTCTTTTCACCGCGAACTTTGCTCGGCACCTAATGTGACAATGTGTCCACCCGGCATGACACGGGACACGCTCGGCGCGATTCACAACCTCTCGTCCATCACAACAAACATATGAAAATTTCATCATGCGGCCCGGAATCCGAACGAAATTCCCGAGGGTGCAACATCCGGCTGCTGCTGCTCATTCATTCATAGTACCAAGTCATCAGTCATTTCCGTGGTATCGCCCCCGTGCACGGGCCGTGCGAGGACGGCGGCTGCAGCTGCAAGGGACCGTGCAAGGACACCGGCTGCAATAAGCCGTTCGCGCCCTTTCGCCTCAGGACTGCTGGCACTCGACGCAGCACGTCACGGTCGCGGGCACATGCCCTGTCCCCACTTCTTGAGAGCACACGACGGCGGCTGGCGCCGGGGCTGGCTCCGGAACAGCCGCCGCCGCCGCAACAAAATGCTCCTGGAACACGTCTCGTAGCTGCGCGGGCCGGACCTCTGTGTAGGTGGCGCAGGGCAAGCCCGCCTGGCGCACCCGGAGCGCCGCGCCCGCCGAGCACTTGCCGACGCATTTGCACGGCACCACCTCGATGTTCGGGTTGCCCTCCGACAACGCCGAAACGGCTCGGAGCACCTCCGTGGCGCCCTTGCGCTGGCACCTGCGGGCGAGCGAAGCGATGGGGTGGCGAAGGGTGAGTGCAGTGTAGGCACAGGACAATGCAGCCCTGTGGGACATGTGGGACACGTGCAAAGCGCACAGCGCAATCCGCTGATGTCGCCTTCCAACAAGCAAGGCAATTGCGATGCATGCCGACGGCCCACCAGCCTAAGTTTCGACTGACAGCTGTGTGGATCTTTTAACAGTTAGCGTGCAACTGCCAGCAAGGGGTGCTTACTTGCTGCCCGTGCAGACCATCACTCGGCCGCCAGCGCCCTCGAACTTGGCCGCCCGGAACTCCTCCTCATCCCAGAGCCAGCCCTCGGGAGGCGCCGGAACCGCCACTTCGATCTGGCCTGTCATCGTCGATACCACCATCGTGTCACCCGCCGGTCCAGCAGGCGCGGCAGGCGATGTCGTTGACCTTTCCATGGTGTGGGTTGTTGATGTGGTCGTCGCGGCAGCTGACGCTGCCAGGGCAGAACGCCGGGCGCTGCACAGCGACGCAGCGGAGCGGGTGCTGCACTCCTCGTCGTCCGAATCCGAGCTGTCCGAGTCGTCCATGTCGTACCGCATTAGGTTGATCGCACGCTGGCTCTCGAGCCGGGAGCTGAGTTGGCGGATCTCTGATAGGAGCTCGGAGAGGACGGGCGCGTCCATTTCGGCGCGCGTCAGAGCGGACAGACGTTTCTCCAGAACTTTACGGTGCGATTTCAGGACCTTAGCCAGTTTCTTGCGCTCCTTTCCAAGCGAGGAGCAGAGAACGGTCGAGGGGCCAGCTGGAGGTCGGACAGGATCGCCAGTCGCCGGCAGCGCGCTCGCAGGCGGAGCAAGAAGGTCGCGGGCAGCTCCACGAAACCGCGTCATACCTACGAAAATAAAGGATTACAGCGGACATATAACTGAATGAATATATAGCTCGCTTCAACTTACAGAAACGCAGGAATTCATGTTTACCAATGTGGCTGACGAATCATGTCGTCAGAACTCAGAAACAGTCGTGAATAGCTATACCGAACGTAAACAATCTACCTGGCGCACAACCTAAAACCGTCGCCAGGTGGGTAGGACTTACCAGCAGGTTTGCATAGGGGGCTCCTGCCCGGCACACGCCTAACATCCTCAAAGCGTCCCGAAGTGGACGGTCCATCGAGAGAAGCCACGACACGTCGGCTAGAAACGAAGGACGACATTGCTGCCAAGTTGAAAGAAGATTGGCGGTGAACCTTGACTGATGACCAATTGGGAACCGCTCTTCTCAGAAGGCTACAGCACACTATTTCAGCAAACTACAATACAGGAAGGTTAAGGTGCTAATGCTGTGTCACAGGAGCAGTATGAGACTATATACGAGAGGTTGAAAGGGCACGGGCCAGAGCATGCCGGGCGGGTGGTCGCCACACGCCGGTTCCGGAGCGGCACGCGAAAGACTCGCGCGTTGGTAGGACAGGAGTCAACAAAGAAGAGAAACATATGTTTCTCTAGTGTAAATAACCTTTTCATCTGAAGTATAAGTATACAGTATCCTCAGGTTTTGCTGGGATTGTACTATGGCAGTTGTAACCTGATTTTTAGGTGGACGAGACGTTGGAGCGGCCTGCAAAGGCCAAACACGCACGACTCGCACAAGAAACAAAACCCAATTTCTTATGCTTATCATTCACCTTCCGTATTCAGCATCATCCCTTCTCCTTTCGATCCACCCGAGCTGGATGGTTCCTGATGGTTTACCACATGGTTCGACCAACCGCTTCAACGGAAATACAAATATCATAGACATCATCGGATGCCGATGTGCAGGGATGCAAATCTGCACAGGACAAGCAGCGCAGCAAAATTGGCTTAATGAATCTCATCAAGCGCTTGTGGCCGGTAATCATAGTCTCGAAGCTGTCTTGCCCGTTGGCTGCCATGTGTGATTCCCAAATCCTTGGCCCCTGGATAGTGTTGCCATGATGGGCCCCAATGGGTGGGATACCTTTGGTTAGGAGCTTGTTGACCCCCTTGTGCCACGCAGCAGAGCCTCATTGCGCGCTCTCTTCGTCGCCCCGATCGGATATGATATCTGCCTGCCCCTCGCTGGCATGCAACAAGGACGCACTATCTACGGAATCCCTTAAACATCTATCATTCCACAGTTCAACCATAGCGGATTAGATGGCACATCGACATCTTATGGCTGGATGAAGGAACCCTGGCGGGCGGAACCCCAGCGAATTGAAGACACCTCCTTGAGATGACGGCCACAGATCAAGCGGGGGGAGAGAGGGATCAAGCACGTCCGAGAGGAAAGGGAAGAAAGACACACCCCCCCTTACCGGAAACTACCCGCAAAGCCACCCGCGCCCACCCCTCAGCAGCGACCCAGATACGCAGATCAGTCCAGAAACGGCTGGCTCTGGTGTGCTCCTGCGTGATCTGCTGCACGGTAAGCCCCCGGACACCTGCCGTAAACGTGACCCCTCCGGACCTCTCAAACCTTCTCAAACAGCACATCCACACTTGGGTGCACCCTTCGCGAAGGCGGTGCGCTCTTGCGCTCCCCCACGTCCCGGTCTATTTCTTTTTTCAATTTATCCCCCACGTCCGTCCGTCCGTCCGTCCGTTCGCTCGCGGGGACGCGAGCCCCCTGGAGCTCGCATACAACAGGAACTCGAGCCCCTTGATATCAACTTTCGCTTTTCACCTTCGTGTTGCATCGCGCGCACACACACACACACACACACACAGCTTTTCTCCTTGATAACACACACAATACAGCAATACGCAGTGCGGGCCGGGCACGTGCGGGGCTGCGGTCGACACTCGAGGTCCCCTGGCCAGGCTGTGGCGATCGGGCGCCACACACTGCTGCCGAGGTAGGCATACATGCGTCCACAGGTACCCAGGAACGGGGCGGCTGCGTGGCTGCCAGCAGTCCCCAGTTACGGTCTGCGGGTCCGGTGCGGTCGGGGCGCTCGGTCGGTGCGCGTCCTCGCCCCGGGGGGACGCGTGGTCCGTTCGGCAGTTTGTGGTGGTGAGGGGTCGGGTGGTGAGGAAGGGGTTGGGTGGTGAGGGGTCGGCTGTCGCAGGTGACCCGCGGGTCCCACAGCAAATCCAACGCACTTTGTTGCAGTACGGCGGCAGTGTTTCGCGTCACAGCAGCGTTACAGCGGAGCCTGGATGGCCGCTCGAGCCTTCTGTAGGCGTGTAGGCCTTACGCTGCGCCGCTGTCTCGTACTGTCCGGAGACTCAGGGACCGGCGCCGAATACGGTGTGCCTGTGCGAATACGGTATACATGTAAATGTACATGCGCTGGATAGGTCCTTACATGTTGACCATTGGTCAGAGGGGGGAACAAGGTACGAAAGGATTGGGACGGTAGCAGTTGTGTGGCTAGTGAGCAGGACGTTGGGAACCGGCGGAACCTTACGGCACCTTGTGGGCAACAGATGTGTCCTCAACCGGTACTGACCGGTAAGGCCCGCGCCCGATCTACACAGCCGCTGTGCTGATTGCGGACAAAGTCACCTCATATGAACGGGCGGATGAATAAGGAAGAAGTTGTCGCCGGCCCGGTCATCGTCTTCCTCGGTCAGCCAGGGTTAGCCGCTGTCCTCAGTTTCAGGCTGATAAATTATGCGGGTTGCAGAGTTTACGATATTCGATAGGCTTTAGTTATATGTAATGCCGATTAGATGCTGTAAGTCTCCGAAAGTGCGATCCGAGCCTTCGCGCGCCGTCTGGTGGACCGGGTGGAGACCCCGTCCCTTGCTTGGACCGTCAACACGTGTTAACACAAAATACCTGACATGACCGGGCAGCCTTGATTCAAAATAATATCACAATTTATTTATTTGTTTGCTGCAGACGAAACAGCAGGCAAGCTGGGAAGGGAACGCTCATAGGTGCTCGATGTTCGGATGTTCGGACTGTTCGCCACCTGGAGACCCCGACAACCAAATCCGTGCCATAAAATTGAGCAAATGAAAACATTATAACAGGTCGTAGTAGTTTTGGGGGCTGAATTCCTCAGTTACTGGTGTGGCAATCTCCAACCTCTGGTGGGCGACGGGTTACAAAGCCTACTTTGTCAAGTTTCTTGCGAGTGGTCAGTGGTCTTTCCTGACAAGTCTTTCCAAGCATACCAGTTCTTACCAGTAAATGCATATCCCAACAAGCAAATGCGAAACGGCAGGGTGGTTCCCGCGCGCTCCGGAACCACCGATGAAAGGCTGTAAGTGAAGTGCGCAAGGTGATACTTACGTGCGGTCACACTACAGACTTTCGCAATTGAAGTGTAATTGTACTTTATGATTTCCTAAATTAGTGAGAAATGGTGAGGTAGAGGGTTGTTTCGTCGCTCGTTACGACTGGTTGGAGTATGGCTTCTTTCGGCACCGATGCGAACGAGCTGGGGATAGCTTTCAGAACTAGATCTAGCACAGCTCTTTTAGCAGCGCAAAATTCAGGCACCGTCGCCGGTGCAATGCGGGGCTCACTCGGGCGTCACGGACCGGTGACGACAGGTCGGTGACCGCGTCATTCAACGTTTCACCACAATCTCCTCCAGCCAATTGATTAACAACAAGTGACTTGCACTTTACAACATAAAATTGCAGGTCCGCAAGCCCTGCGCGCGACGGAGCAATCACTTCCGCCTGGCCAGCTTCCGAACCCTCCGGCCGGTCCACACCAAATGCCCAACGCAGCCACAGCAGCAGCCGCGCAACCCGTCAAGCCAGAATCCATTTCAGCTGCTCTGGCGCATGGCTCCGCCCACTTGCTACCTCCCTCGCTGACGCCCTCTCAACGGGGCGAGCTCGAGCTTGCCAAGGCTCGAGCGGAACGCGCGGCGGCGGGGCGCAGCCGTGGACCGCCGGGCGGCGGCGGCGGGGTCGGCGGCGGGGCGGCGGCCGCCGCCGCCGCTGCCGCGGCGGCGGTCGCCAGCGGTGCTCATCACGGCGCTGGGAAGCGGCACCGCGGCGGTGGCGGCGCGGGCGCAGGCGAGGTGTCGCTGCCGAACTCAGATGATGAGGACGGGGCCGACCATTCGGACGGCGAGCTGGAGCTGGCGCGGCTCAGTCCGGAGGAGCAGGAGCGGGTGCTGACGGCTCGGTTGGCGGGCGGCGGCGGCGGGGCGGGGAACAACAAGGACGCCCGGCGGCTGAAGCGGTGAGCGCTGTCTACGTGGGCCCTTTGCAGGCCCGGCGGTGCCGATTCAGCATGCCGATCCATGAACCGACGCACTGTGCAATTCTAGAATCACAAGGCGCGCCATTTTGTTTATGGCAATGGTGGGGCGGTCGTCAGCGCAAACGGGTCCACAATGTTGCGGAAAACCCAACGCGGGGTCTCTCCCTCTCCCTTTCTTGGTGTTGCCGTCAAGAGATAGAGGCATACTCTAACCACTCCATCCCACTCCATGCCATTCCGTTCCTGCTCTCTACCGTAGCTCGCCTTCTCCAGACGCACCTGCGCTCTCTCCCTCTCTCTCTCCCTTTCTTTCCAACACGCAGGTTGCTCCGGAACCGCGTGTCAGCCCAGCAGGCCCGCGAGCGCAAGAAGCAGTACGTGTCCTCCCTGGAGGAGCAGATCCGCGAGCAGCAGAACCACATTGGGCTGCTGGAGAAGCGGCTGGAGACCCTGGAGTCACAGAACGAGGCGCTCCGAAACATCATCATGACGATGCGCGGGTTCGCCGGAGACCCGCCGGCTGGCGCCGCCGTCGCCGCCGCCGCCGCTGCTCCCGCCCAGGAGGGTGGGCCCACGGGTCGCTCGCCCACGGCGGCGGCTCAACAACCCGCGGACGCCCGGGGAGCGGCCCACGCCGCGCCGCGCCGCTCACCGCAGCTGCAGCCTCCGACGGGAGCGGCGGCGGCGGGAGGGGGTGCGGCGGCCAGGCCGGTTGCAGGCCCCGGGGCGCGGCCGCGGGGCAGTCCACAACCGCAGTATTTGGCAGCGGAGGTGGCGGCGGCACAGGCGGCCGACCAGGTGGTTCCGGAGCTAGATCCTAACCAGCACCACTTCCCCGGGGCCGCGCAGGGCACCGAGTACCACCCCTCCTGCCATCTGCTCCCGCACCAGCACCCGCATCCGGGGGCTGCCCAACATGAGCACGGCAGGCAGCGGCAGCCGCCGGAGGTGCACCCGCCGCGCGTGGATCGGATGTCGGCGCCGATGCAGGACGCCACGACGGCGGCCGCGGCGGCGGCGGCGGCGGTGCCCGTCATGGCGCCAGGCGCGCCGCCGCCGCCAGTTCCGCTGCTGCCGCCAGCGGCCTCCGCGACCGCGCCCGGACTCCCCGCGGGGCCGCCAAACCGGGAGGCGCCGCCAGCCCTGCCCCTCCCCGCTCTTGATCAGGCACCGCACGCGCACGTCCTGCCGTACAGTGCCGTACTACACCCCGCGGCGCTGGCGCCTGCGCCAGCGCCGCCCCGACCGCGGCCGCAGCCGGCGGTGCCCCAGCTGTACGAGCGCAGCGGCGACGGCAGCAGCCCCAGCGTCGGGTTTGTGGCGGCGGTGGCGCCGCCGCAGGGCGGTGGTTTCGGAGCCGGTGGCCCACCCGCGGATCGCGGCCCGACGGAGGACGACCTACGGTACCCGACGCCCTTGCTGGGGGAGCTGCCGCCGGGCCTGTTGGGGCCGCCGGGGGGACACGGCGGCATGCCGTACGATGACGATGTGATGTCGCACGGCATCGAGGGTGAGGCGGCGGGTCCCTCTTCAAGCTTTTTGTTTGTGCGCTTCAGCGCCTTCTCATATGGGCGCTCGCGCGTTCTTCCTGAAAGGGTGCTCGCCTCTGGTTCACTGGACGACTGAAATGGAGCGTGACCTCTCCGTTCCAGCTTACCGTTCCATCGAATGCTCGGAATGTGCCCGAGGGAGCTCATCGGGGGCGGGATTTCATCGTGCATGCGCTGTTGCTGTGCCCGAGGAGAGCCGTTGCTGTTACCACCACCCGACCTGGTGATACCGCCGCATAGACCTTCGCCTCCGAGGGTCTCACGCTTCTTACTCTGTGCGCCAACATCTTGCCGTAACGCGTCACCCCCAAACCCTTCCGTACGGACTGCCGCGCTGAAACTCCGTTTGACATAGCTGCTTGCTGCTGCTTGCTGCTTTATGTCCCCCCACCCGCTGCTGTCGTCGCAGTGCCGGACTGCGTGTTTTGATCCTGGATCCGGTGGGGCGCCTGGATCCGGTGGGGCGCCTGGATCCGGTGGGGCGCCTGGATCCGGTGGGGCGCCTGGATCCGGTGGGGCGCCTGGATCCGGTGGGGCGCCTGGATCCGGTGGGGCGCCTGGATCCGGTGGGGCGCACGAGACACCCCGGGGGGCCCGCCGCGGTGGGCTGCAGCGCGTCTGCGGATGCACTCCCGGCCCTCATCCAGTTCCCAACCAACCCTAACCAACCCAACTGACGGGCTGACAACGAGTTGAGGAGTTACTGCAGCGGACATGTCAGGAGGTACGGCGCTGTGCCGCCACGGCGCAAGGTCTTCCGCGGCCAGGAGCATAGCCTGCACACACGTGTTCGCCTCAGGCGGCAGGAGGGCCTTACACGCGGCCAACACACCCCACGCGGGTCGGAGGCATAGCTGTGGTGAGCGTCGACTGCCACGTGGGCGGGGTGTGCTGCCGCCGCGTGTGTTTAGAGAAAGAACCCGCCCGACCTGAACCGTGCGTGTGTGTGTTCAACAAGTGGAGTGCTTGTGCTTGTGCTTGTGTTTGTGCTTGTGTTTGTGTTCGTGCTTGTGTTTGTGCGTGGCGACGGACGGGTTGTTGGACGTCAGGGGTTATGGGCGGGTCTCTGCCCGATTGATGCACCCGCGGGGTTGCTGCAGCTCCTCCGCGTCAGTGCCCGGTCCCTCGCCCAGCACCGCCGTCCTCAATTTGCACGTGCCTGCGTTAAAATGTAAACTCCGTTTGCCGGAGGTTGCGGGTCTCTGCCTGAACCCACCCTTGCCTTGCAAGTGTGGGCGCTGCACGTGGTGCGCCGATGGAGAGCTGCACTGCTGACGTGGACTGCCGTGTGGGTCCAGGAGGGAGGGGCCGCTTGGGGCGGTGAGCGGTTGGCTTCTCCTCTTCCCTAATGCGAGTGCGTGAGTGTCAGTGAGTGTGTCAGTGAGTGTGTGAGAGTGTCAGTGAGTGTGTGAGTCTGTCAGTGAGCGTGTGAGTCTGCCAGTGAGTGTGTGAGTCTGTCAGTGAGCGTGTGAGTCTGCCAGTGAGTGTGTGAGTCTGTCAGTGAGTGTGTGAGTCTGTCAGTGAGTGTGTAAGTCTGTCAGTGAGTGTGAATCGTTACATATCTGCCGGGCCGACGCTGGCCGGGGGCGCTAACCCGCCCCATATGACAGACCGCCGAAGCACTCTCCCCCGGATACGGCAATGAGTGTGTGAGTCTGTCAGTGAGTGTGTGAGTCTGCCAGTGAGTGTGTGAGTCTGCCAGTGAGTATGTGATCGTGACAGCGATTGAGTGTGAATGCAGGTTAGCCAGGGGCCGCGGTCTGGGTAGGAAGCGGAACGCACACACGTACACCCGGACCGCCCTGTCATGCGGTGCGGGGGCGGGCTGCCAGGGGAGGGGGGGAAGAGGCAACTCGCGCATCCGGCCGCGTACTTCTCTGTACGGCACTGTAAGGCCAATTCCTTTGTGGCGCTGCGCCTGCGCTGGGGCGACGCACTGCTGACCCATGGTACTGGTTGCAATCAGCTGCATTGATTTCGTTTTGTTCGCGCAAACAGAGAGGCTGTGTGATTGGCGATGAGAGGGGAGAGGGTTTGGCGGCGACCCATGGGTCATGTGTCTCGTCCGATTCGCCGATTCGCCCCGTGGGACCCGACCCGTGGGACCGGCCGATTGGGCCCGTGGGGTACAACCCAAGGGGTACACGGCGCTGGCTGCCGTGACGGACTTCGGCGCGGGCAGGAGGAGTCCACGGGCCCAGCTGCGAATGTGATATCCTCTCCAAAGGATGGCGACGCGGGGCGGCCGACCGAGACGGTGATGGCGGTTTCCCATTGGAATCCGTACCTGCACGATCGGCGGCGCTTGCCCCGGCGGGGGCCAGTGGTCTCGAGCAGGGCTTCGATTATATAAGGTACGGCAAAGAGTACGGCAAAGGGTACGGCAAAGGGCGCGGCGAGGCAGCGGCCTGGCGCAGGTCTGGGGCCCGCGCAACTGTGGCCGGTCAGATGGGCAGTGCGATTTTTTGGTGGATCACCCCAAAATGGTGACCAGTGGCGGTGACTGAAGGAAGGAAGGCTGGCGAGGATGCCGTGGTTCTGTGCCACCGATGCCGCCTACCGGCCGCCGTGTACCAGCGCAATGCTCGTAAGTGATTTTTTCGCTCGTTCACCTTTTCGCCTGTCCCTGTCTGCACCACACCTCGGTGGCGTCACCGTGGGGTGGTACGGTGCGGGGTGGGATGGAGTTGGGTGGTGTGGGTTGGGTTGGGTTGGGTGGAGTCGGCGGTGGGCAGTGGGCAGTCGGGTCGGGTCGGGCCGGGCCGGTGAACACCCGCGGCTGAGTGCAATGCACCCCGGGTGCTGCAACCACCTGCAACCACCTGCAACCACCTGCAACCACCTGCAGCGAAACTCAAACACGGAAACGCATATTCTCCCCTTCGAGGGGGGTCTGCCAGCCCTCCCAGTGAGGCGAGGTGAATCCCTCGGGGGGGCTGGCTCGTATTCCTTGACCCTCTCCGGGTATTGCGCGAGGGGGTCAGGGGGCAGCCCACCGTTGCATCGAGTGCGGTGGGCGATTCATGACGTGAACGGGGGCACTGGCCGCCAGATCGCAGCGGCTGCTCTGACGCATTTATACGGGTAGTATGTATGCTGTACTGCAGTACTGCTGCAGTACTACAGATGTGCACTCTTTTGGAATGCAACGTGCGCCTGACCTGAGCTGGCCTGAGCTGATGCTGAGCTGAGCGTGGTTGACGGGTTGTGCCAAGGACGGGGAGGCTGCCGTCGTGAGTTGTGATGAGTTAAATGTGTTTCAGTAATGCGCTGCGACGCCGAGCTATGGGAGCGAAGTTTGACCGCAGGGCGGTATGCATGTTTTAGTTGGTTGGCGTGTGTGTGCGTGTGTGTGTTTATGTGGATAAGGCAACCGCGTGTGAGTGTATGGGGTGGGGCTCTATGCCGGCAGTGCTTTGGGGAAAGGAGGGGCTGCGCAGTCGGTGTGTTTCGTTGCCTGTATGGTCCCTGACTCCCTTTGCTGCATCATCGCAACCGGGGTGCTTCTGGGAGGTCATGCGCGTCGGCACTCCAGGGGGGCCGTTGGGGAGGGGGCTGCGGCCAGGTCGGCGGGGTGATGGGCGGGGTTGGTTCCATCGGCTTTGCACCAGGCGGACCAGTTGGGCGGATGTACGGCATGCGCTGGTCAGAGCGCAGGGGGAAGCAGCGTGGGTCCATTCGGTCCCCCGCGCGCCGCGACTCCTCCCCGGGGGACGGGACACCCCGGCGGGAACCCAAAACCCCCCCTTGGAGAGGTTGGGGCCCTAGGTTCTGAAGGGGTCCGGCGCTGAGCCACACCATGACGGGTTGACGGCGCTGTAACGTGCAATCATGACGGCGCGTTGGGATTCGGTTCGGTGCGGTGCGGTGGCCCCCGACCCCCGGCTGCCGGCATGTGCAGTTGTGTGCTTTGGGGGCCGCGCCATGGGGGGCGTGCGCGCGTCGTGAGGGGTTGCGCAGGGGGGTGCGGACGGCGCTCTGAGGTTGCGCCCGTCCGTCCGTCCGTCCGTCCGTCCGTCCTTCCGTCAGGGGGATACTCTTTGTTTCACGTTGGGCGGTGTCGGTCTGCTGCAGCAGGGGGAGGGCGCTTGGGCCTGGGCAGGGGTGCCCGCGGCGCCTTCCGAGGGCCTTCGGATGGGCTTCGGAGCGCATGCGCTCGCGATCCTGCGGAGCCGCTGGGCATCCTCCGGGTTCCTGACTATTTAATTATTTTTTCTTCTTCCTCGAGCCGATTTCACTTGAAGGTTGCTTTTCCCAACAAACAGAAACAGAAGTGGAAACTTCAGCGGCGCCAAAAGCGGATTATGAGTTGATGAACGACGAACGGTTACAACCGTTACTTTTTCCACGCGTTCAATGGACAAAATTACAAAACCATGGTAAAGAGTTGTTTAGGGTGGGATACGAGGGCATGTACGCCACGCTGCTTGGCATAGGTGTGAGAGCTTTGGCTGGGATTGCCCTAGGGGCTGAACGGCAGTCTTAAACGACGCAGTCTGGTGCATTATGCAATCGTCATGGCCCATACACCATTGAAGGTTGTACGCATGCTGCAGGCGCCAGGGCAAGTCATTCTGCTTGTCCTGGAAGATCGACTGTCCCTTCTTTGCCGGTGATTTCGCATTTGATCACCAATTCATGCTGTGTTTAAGAATTTCACAGACAATATGGTACGTGTGCGCGTGTGCGTAGCTACCAGCGTAGCTAGGTCCGTAGGTCGTAAGGTGCCGGAAGTTTTACGAAACGCTATGTATAAAGAGGTAATCGAGAATGTGATCAATGTGTGTGATTTTTGCGATAACTTGAGAGCGGGACGTCTCCAGGTTCCGCACGCACCCCTTCACCGGATTTGCGCCCAGATGAGAAATATAGTCACTTAATAGACAAAAATTTTATGCCTTCACTTAAGATTTGGTATAGTAGGAATTCATACTCATGTCACGTCGGAACTGAAAAGAAACCCAAAACTCGTTTCACGCCTTCATTTCCAACATGCGTATTAGGGGTGAAATGAATAAGTTGACGGTGGGACTACAGGATAGCAATTGCTTGAGTTGCATGTTGCAAGATTACGTACGGCGTCCCAGCAGGGTTTTCTCCAGGCATCCAGTTCCAAGGTCTGCTTCTTGGAACGACAGAATTTGGCACAGAAGAGAAACGCATTGACCTGGAAATGCATAAAGTCCGTGTGTATATGCATGCTTTTGCAAAGCGTCCCTTGCTGTCATGACAAGAGCAGGCCGCCGCACTGGCGCGGCGGCTAAGAACACTCGCACATCTTTCCTTGGAATTGCATTACCCTCCGCTGTAGCCACCGCGGGATTGGGCTTGTTAATCGGTTTCGTGGGCAGGAGTCGAAGGTAAGGAATTTTCCTGCGCCACACGGCTTGTACCCCGCTTTCATTCGTTGTTGTTGGGGTTTGCTAAGGACGCACTTTGCTCTGTTTCGTCCTTCTGGTTCGATTCGGCCCAGGTGCGCACGCCAACGAGCAGCGAAGCCAGAGCTTTTCGCAAGCTCAGCCTGCGAAAACAACTTACTTGATCATGGCAAGGTGAGCGCAAAGGCGCGCTTCGTCAGGACGGCTTGGTGCCTGCCAAGAGCGTGCAAGGACTTGCTCCAACGTGCAGGCTGAGTCGCTCTCGCCGGGCGAGTCCACGGGCATCCTCTGGGCGATCCAAGTCTACCAGCCTTGGCATTTCGCCCGTCTCGGACAGGCTGCCGAGCTAACGACGCGGGCCCATGCTCCTGGATGCAAGGCCTTCCCGCAGGTATTCCCGGCGCCTGCGTCCCTTTACACATTAAAACATATCTTTATCTTGGCTGCATTGACAATGTTGCGAGGCTCTGGATTTGTGAGCGTGCAAAAAGGGAGCAACAGTCTCCAGAGCCCAAAACGCGGTCGTTCAACATCCCTTTTTTGCTTTTGTTGCAGGCGGATGCGCCGCGTACCCCAGCAGACAGCGATGTCTGCGCCGACGACGACTTGTCCAGCGCGGTCGCGACTGCGGATGCCGGTGAACCCCGTGACTGCGCCACCCGCACCGCGTCCTCGGGATCCAGCAGCAGCTGCCTCGAGGAGGAGGAGGAGGAGGTGTTCCCCGCAGAGCTCCCCCAGGGCCTTATGCTGCCGCCGGATCTCTTCGAGTCCCCCCTGGACCAGCACTGGGACAAGGGGGAGTTCTGGGGCCCCATGGCGACTGAGCCCGACCTCCTTCGGCCGCCACAGGGGGAGGAGGAGGAGGAGGAGAACCATGATGTTGCGGCAGCCCTGGCACTACCGCGGGGCCTCCTCCTGCCGTGCAGTCAGGGCGATCATCTTTCGGGCGCTGCAGCCGCTCAAACCGGGCAGCAGGCGAACCCCCGGGAGTCCGCAGCTGCGGTCGCACCCCCCCTCGAGTCGGTGACGCCGGCAGGCGACCGGGCGGTGGTGGTCACAGCGCCGCCGTCTCCGCCTCGATCCTCCAGCTGCCCCCGCAGCTGCTCCTCCCAGACTGACCTACGCAGCGCGACCAGCTGGGCGTCCCTGGAGCTGACGGGTCTGACGGAGCTGCCGGAGGTGTACGGCGGCGCCATGTACGGCGTCATGGCGGGGCCGGACGGCGGCGGCGGCGGCGTTGGCGGCGGCGAGGGCACCACGGACAGCCGGAGCAGTCTCGATAGCTGCGCCATCGCCTCCGATCTGGATCTCGGATCCGAGGAGACGGAGGAGCTGACGGCAGCTGATGCGGAGCCGGACTTTTCGGCGGTCGTATTGCGGGGGGAGGAAGGCGACAGTGACAGTAACAGTCGCAGGAGCAGCAGCCCCGACATTGGCAGTAGCAGCAGCTGTAGCAGCTGTGAGTGGAGCGCAAATGGTGGCAGCGGTGCCAACTGTATCGGCCGCGGCGAGTTGGCGACGGTCCCCCTTGCAGGCGATTGCAGCGGCAGTGGCAGCACTAGCAGCAGCTGTAGCTGCCCCAGCGAGAGGGCAGTCAGCTCCGACGGAAGCTTGGACGACCAAATAGTGTACGACACCGGAATAGAGGCGGGCGCTGACGTCAGCATTACGGTGGCACTGGGTAACCCGTTGTTCGCAAAGGCGTATCTAGCCGCGTCAGCCACCATCAGCAGTAGCAGCAGCAGTAGCAGCAGTACGAGTAGCAGAGGTGGTACGGCATCAGGGTCTGAGGAGGACGACACCGACGGCGACCGATTCGGTGGGCGCTTCGACAGCCTCCGCGCTGTCGTACGCGCGCGCCGACGGCTGCCGTTCGCCACCTCCGGCCCCGCCGCCGCCGCAAGCTGGTCCACGTGTTTTGGAACCTCCGTGACGGCGCTGTACAACCCCTGCTTCACCTCGGATGACGGCGACGGTGCCGTACTGGCGCGGCCGCCGGCTTGCCACCCCGTAACGGCGGGGCCAAGTCCAGCGGCGGCGGTGACTGTCGCGGCGGCGGAGAGCGGTGCTGCGGCCGACGGCCCACTCCGCCCACTGGCCCCACCGACCGGTGCGGCGCCACCCGAGCCGCCACACCCCGTCAGCCCCGGGGTTCCGCCTACCCCAGCAGCGCTGTGGGAGCGCGGCCTGTACGGCCTGCCGTACACTGGATACGTCAGGACCCTTGGGGCCCCGGGTACGGCAGCCGAACAGGTGCCGCCGGCGCCGGAGGCTCCCCTCGGGGCCCTCCTTCTACAACCACCTGGTCCTGTAATTGGACTGCAGTCGATCCGGTCCAGGGATGGCGATGACAAGGCGGCCCGGCGGGAGGAGGGGTCGGATGAGTCGCCGCCGCCGCCGGAGACGCCCGCCAAGTTGCCGCCGCTGCCGCTGGTCGCCGCCGCGCCCGCCGCCGCCGCCGCGGGGCCCGATTCCTCCACTTGCGCGGCTTCGTCGCCGGTCGCCCCGGTGGCTTGGTTCGCCCCGGGGAGGGGCCGCGAGGTCGCCTCCTCCACCGCGGCAGCCGAGGCCGCGGAGGGCGCGACGGAGGGGCCGCCGGATGTGGACATGTGCGCGGGGGTTGAGGGTGAGGGTGGTGTGTTTGTCAGCGGTGGTGCGGCGGCTCGGCCGTCCCCGCCCTCGCTGGGAGGCGGGCTGAGAGGGATTCCGGAGGGTGACGATGTCGAAGGCGATGTCGAAGGCGATGTCGAAGATGACATCGCTGCCATGGGGGCGGAGGGCGAGTTTATGCCGGACGAGTACATCCCGGAGGAACAGGACGAGGAGGAGGAGGAGGAGGAGGACATGCGGGGCCGTGTTGCGGCGCTGCCGCGGCGGAGTAACTCGCAGCAGCCTTCCCCGCGGCAGCTCCCACAGCGGCCCCTCGCCGCCAGCGCCGCCGCCGCCGCCGCCGCCGCCCGGTCCTCAGCCGCCTCTAGTCGACCTCCCTGGAGACCCTCAGCAACCACCTCGACCGCGTCGTCAGGTCTCGGGTCCACCGGCGCCGCCAGGGGCGGCCGGGCGGCCGCTGCCGCCGCCGGCGGCGGTGTCGCCGCCGCCGCGACCCGCTCCGAGCTGACGAGGGCGGCCGTGGAGGCCTTATCTCGGACCAACCGACCGCCGTTCCGTCCCCCGTCGAAGTTTAGCGCGGGCTTGTACCCGCAATCCGCGGCAGGGTCGACCGCCGGCGGGGCGCCTGGGACCCATGGGTCAGTGAGCCGCATCGCGACGGAGTGGCCCGTGGGTCTGCCGGGGTTCATGAGGCCGACGGCGGCGTCGCTGGCGGGCAGTGTGGCGGGCAGTGTGGCGGGAAGCGTGCTGGGCAGCGTGGCTGGGAGCACGGCGGGCGGATACCGGGGAGCCGCGGGCGGGGGGCCACAGGGCGGGGACCGGCGGCCCCGCTGGCGGTGATGGATGGGAAAGGGATTGTGGATCGACGGAATGAAGGGGCAGAGACCGTTGTACACACACGAACACGGTATAGGGCTTTTGGTCATCATCCAACATTTGTTGTCACGTCAAGTCCAATCGTACAAGGGGCCAGTGGTCAGGTCGGGGGAACTCTGGGTCGATCTGCGGCGCCGTTGTGAATCGATTTCGGATTGCTTTCCGGCGGGTTTCAGGTCTCTATAGGGGGTTTTAGGTTCGGTTGGGGCTCGGTGGGTGCGTCAGTAAGCCTCCGGGTCGTGCCACTCACTGTTGTACGAGTTGTCGTTGTACGACGTTGCTCTGCGAAAAGGACGGGGGACGCTGCTACGCACCCGTTGAGTGGTTGCCTTGTTGAGTGTCGAATTGAGGGTCTGATGGATGTGGCGGATGGAATGGTTGCAGGCGCCCGATGTGTGCGTTCCATTACGTTTCTGTGTTGTCCGGTACGTGGATCCGTACATATGTACGAGACGGTTGCATGCAGGGCGAGGCGCGCATTCTGGATCGGCGTTGTATTATCGCACGGCGATAGATATTGGTTTTCTGGTTGTGGCCTGGGAAGTTGATGCGGGTCGTGCCACGATTTGGTTGAGTCTGCCTGGACGACACATGTCGTACGACGACTTCTGGTCGGCTGACATGTACGGTTGTGTACGACACCCGGACACGCCTGTGTGTCGTAGTGGCTCCGTGGTCCGTGGTCAGGAGAGGATCTGTACGGCGGGATCTCGTAGAGAGTAGAAAAGTTAGAAGGGCAGTGGGTGGCGCAAAGCGATCTGTCAGCGACGCGTACCGCGATCCAGACCGGATTTCATTTCGCGACCGGCTACAGATAGTGGACATGGGTGGACTGGTCGATAAGCGAGGCCATCTATCTTAGAGCAGGACAGTGCGCAGCAGCAGCTACCTGAGAAGACAATTACCATGTGTGTGTACATGTTTGTTTGGTGTGTGGCATGTCGATGTGAATGCGCGTGTGTTGTTCGGTGGGCAGGGCAGGAGTGCTTTGACATGCCAGGGGCGTAGCTGTGCGTGCACTTGTGTGTCTAGGAAGACCACTTGGTCGAGAAGGGGCGGAGCCGTCGGTTGTGGTCGTCGTAACAGACGGAGGGGTGGGTGGGTGCTCAACGTCTTTGGAAGGGACCGGCTCTGGGCGCGGGAAGGGACGAGGAGGGTGTGAGAGGGAACCCCCCGGCGGTGAAGTGGACGTGCGGCGATGGTGGGTCCGCGAAGTGGCGATCGAGCGTCCGGGTGCTGGCTCGTTTGAAGAGAGGGGCTCGTAACCGCCAGCCCCGATGGGTGGGATCTCGGACTGGGGGAGGGGGACGTCGCCACATGTGTATGTGTGTGTGCGTGTGTGTGTCTGTATGTGTTTCTCAGGTAGGCAGAACAGGAGTGCGTGACATGCTTGTGTGGATTCGGGTTAAGCAGGTGTTTGGTCTGCTGCGACGGGTGTGTCGATGTGCCCCCGGGGGAAGGGCGGGACGCGTCCGCGGAAGTGGGCGGTGATGAGCCACCGGGGGACTGGGCGACCTGGGAATCTCACGGAGGCTTTCTGCGCGTTGTATATAATGCTCGTCGCGTACGGCAGCGGTACGGTGCGCTGTCGGACGAGCTTCGAGGTGCCTTCAGCCTGAAACTGCGCGATTTTGAAGTGGACATGCCGTTGTGAACTAACAGAACAGGTCGTTGCAAAAATGTACGGGTTGCAACCGTTTGGCTGGCGCGAGAGACAGTGATTCCGAGGAGGCATATGATGTCATCGGTGTACGACTGCCGTGTGTACGATGCAGATTTTCAGTACGACACTGCTGCGGTCGTCTGGCAGGATGTTGAAGTTGACTCGCAGGGTTGGATATGAATCTGTACGGGAAGCGGTTGTTGAAGTCCTGTCGATTTTTGACGAGCCACTATCGTACTCATGTGTACCGCACAGGTGGCACGGGTGTGGTACGGCATCCTGCGGGTGATTCGTAGTGCCGCACGCGATGTGTTTTATTGCGTGGCCGCGTTGGGTGGTATCCCCATCCCGCCTCGACAGCCTGGACACACACGCGACACAGTGCACGACTCTTTTATGTACGGCATGTGTGTGTGTGTACGCGTGTCTGCAAATCGGTCCCGGGAGGATCGGAGCGGTGATGTACGGATGTACGGATGCGCGCACACACAGCACACATCTCGGGTTCGGGTTTGTGTCCGCGTTTCTGGGGTTCGGTCGGTTTTGCTGCTCGTTGGCCATGTTCACATTTCTTTCAGGGGTGTCCCGAGTCCATGGGTTGAATACTCTGCCCGCCCAGGATGTAATCCAGGGTCTGAACCCTGGGCGGCAGGTTGGCCGGGGTGTGTGTGTGTATGTGTGTGTGTGTGTGTGGTGTGCGTACGCTGTGTGGTTAGGAGGCGGTGTGAGGTGCCGCAGTACGGGGCGCAGAGACTGCATGCGCAGGCAGGGGGCGAGGGGAGGAGAGGTGAGGGGGGATGCGTGTGTGTGTATGTGTCTCGGTGTGGCTCCAGGGTGGGACCGACCAGTCGGGGAGCCCAACACGGACGGCGACAGGCCGTGTCCATCCGGGTGGGCAGATGCACCGCAAGTTTGCTCCAAGGCATCTCCACCTCCCCTGCGAAGCTGCAGTAGTACAGTAGTACGTCGTTCGCTGTCGTGTTACAGGGGACAGAAATGTTTCCGAATTCCGATGCGGCACCGCCCCGCACCGCCGTGCACTTCAAGTTGTGTATATGGAATCGTGAGGCTGGTCGTACGAGGTTGTACGGGTATCTAGGATGAGGTGGTGCCTACTGGATGAGCTGCCTGGTGGTCCGAGCGGAAGATCGGCTCAAGCGCCGTAACAGTTGGTGATTGCGTTGTGGTCTAATCCCCCGGAGAGCGGTGTTGTACATGGGGTGGTGGAAGCGGTGGTGGTGGTGGTGGTGGTGGTGGAAGCGGTGGTGGTGATGGCGGTGGTGGCGGTGGTGCTCTTACCCGGTTCCTCGCTCAACCCCTAGAGCTCTTCGCCCACCGGTTTGCTGCCAAGCGAGGGGGCTGACATCTGAAGTGACCATCCAACCACGCGCGGACGAACCGCCAGGCCGGCCGCACATGTTTGTAAAAGTCGTAATAGGGACCGTTCGGCTGACTGTGCATCGAATTGCAAGGCACATTACACATACTCGGACAGCGGCTGATCGCCGATCATCAGATCAATGGGGGCTGCGCCGTAACACAGATGACGGCAACCAGCGGCAACCTCCTCCCGACACGTCCGCCAGGGGGTGGAAAGCTGGAAACAACACAGCACGCCAGCACGCGCACCACCTCACCTCGCGGCCAAAGCGGCAACACGTCTTCGTAAGCTCGGAAAGCAGCCCATGAATGCCCGCTGAACACAGTCGGGGCCGGCGCTTTGCCACCGGCAGAAAGCCACCGGCCACCACCAATCCTCACAGCCTCCACCACCCCGCCATGCAGCCGGAGCGCAGCAACCGAACCCCATCCCGCACTGGGAACTTACTCCATCCCGTCGTACGACAGGCACTAACTCGGGACCCTGACGGGCACCAACTCGTCTGTTCTTCGGACTACCGTACACGTACGGCAGTTTAGGTCTATAGGCAGTACACAGCTACATACCCACGCGCGATGCGGCTTGCTGCCCGGGGGACGCCGGCCGGCTGGCCGGAGGGGGGGCGGACGGGGGGCGGGGGGGGGCGCGAGGCAGCGCGCCGCGCCGTGCCGTGTCCTCCCCTTCCTCCCCTTACATCCCCACATGCCGCTGCACGGCGGCGCGCACCCCGCGGCACGGATGAGAGGCGGGCAGCGGGCAGCGGGTTTGGGGTCGGCCCGTTGTGGCCCCGCGCCGTTGTGGCCGGGGCGCAGTTGTCTGGGGCACACCACCACCACCACCACGGGGCCCCCGAGCCCCCCCAAGGGGGGGGAGGGGGGGTCTGATGGGGTCTGACGACCCGACCCGGCGATCATGCGCGGGGCACTCACCGCGGACCTAATGCGGACTACGGGTGACAAGCAGCGGTGAAACATACGATGAGTGACTACAGAGTAACCCCCAGGACGCACCAACCCAAACGACGCACAAACGAAGCACCCCTCCCCCCCTCCCTCCCTCCCTTCCTCCACAGTGTGTGATCCTCCGCCACAACCAGGTAACGCTTGCCGTCATGTCCGGCTCATGCGACGCATCCGACGACCCGCGGTGACCACCTGTGATGCCTACTGGTGTACCGCAGTACCCGCACGAGCTGCCACCACCCCCCAGCGGCAGCAGCAGCAGCAGCAAGCCAGCAACAGCGGCAGCAGCAGCAGAAGCAGCAGAAGCAGCAGCAGCGGCAGCCACAGCCCCCAGGAGGCGGCCCCCGAGGGTGTCGTTCCCTCCAGGGCCAGGCGCTGTGGCGGCATTGGGGTTCCCGTTGCCCCTCCCCCCCACGTTGCTGCTGCACACCCGATGATACCAAAAACCCGGTCGCCCCAGGCCCCGACATACAAATACGAGCAACGCACGCTCCGGCACACGCCGTACATACACACGCCATACATAATACACACGCAGTCACACATGCCGCACATACAGGCATATGCACGCAGAATTGAAGCCAGCAGCGCTAATGACGTCCCTTCCGTTATCAGCAGGGTCGCGGGACACCGATAATGACACCACGATGATAGATAATGATTCTCCACACACACAAACACTTACACACACATGCACACACCGGTGTCAGTCGATGGGAAACCGTTCACAGCTAAAGAAAGGACTTGGTTCATGGCAAATAAGCTTTGGCGGATGACCACGTTTGAAGGGGTGACCCCTGACCACACAACGCACGCGTTCAAATGCAAGGCTGAGCGGGCAAGAGCGGGCGGCCTTGGGCGGGCGGGCGGGCGTTGTTCACTTGTTCTAGCTAGGTTGGCCCGACGGAATGGGGCGGCGATGGGGCTCGCTCGCAGTGGCAGGCGGCGCGGCGTCCGCGCGGCAGATCCGGTCAGATCCCCCCCTAGACCCCGGGAGGGGAGGGGACCGACTCGGAGGTGGGGGACTGCCGCCGGTGGGTTCGGGAGGTGGGCCATGCGCCCGTGTCGCCGCCCCACCCGCGCCGGGGGCTTGCGGGACGGGAATCCAAAGACAGGGGCGTACGGCAGGCCGAGTACGGCTAGGAGGATTCCTCGACCTACTGCTGTTGGGTACGACACTGACCGTGGGGATCATACACCACACACACACACGTGCCCGCCCGCCCGCCTTACGTACATCGCGCCGTACTCATTCCTAAACCCCCAAGGTAGATGAATTTCCTGACCGGACCGACGGGCCAAACCCGGCCGAGACGATGATGATTCATCATCATGAAGTGCATTATTCCTCCCGCGGCAGCGGCAGCAGCATCAACATACCAGCAGTGATATCACGAGAGCGTGCGGCGTCCGCGCGCGATTGCTAATATGAACATTTGCATACATGCACTTTCTCACACACACGCACGACCGCACGACCGCACACACGCACGCACACATGCACTGGACGGAACGCTCGACTCGGACGGCACTTCGCCCGCAGCGGGCAGCAGCGGCCGCTCTCGGCTCATTCCCTGCCCCTCCTCCTCCTCCTCCTCCTCCTCCTCCTTCTCCTCCTCCTCCTTCTCCTCCTCGTCGTCATCCCGCTCGTCCATTCCCGCCCTCCTCCTGCCCCTCCTCCTCCTCTTCCTCTTCTACCCCCTCATCCACATCACCGCCGCCGCTCACGAGTCGCCCGCCTGGCGCCGGCGCGGCTGCGGCAGCTCCCTCCGGATAGAGAAGTCCAGGTCCTCCACCTCCTCCACCTCCACTCCGCGGGCCCGGCTCGCGGGCCGCTGCAGCGTGCCAGTGCCGCTGCCAGTGCCCGGCGGCGCGCCGCTGCCCGACCCGGATCCGCCCGCGGCGGCGCCGCCGCGGCCCGCGGCTCCAGCCATGCGGCGCCTGCCGGGCGAGACCTCGAACAGCGGCGGCGGCGGCACGATGGGTCCCAGAGCCGGTCCCAGGAACGGACCCTGCGTGTTGAACCCGCCGGACAGCACCGACGGCGCCGCTGACGGGGCCACCGGCGCCGCGGCGGGGCCGACCTCCGGCGTCGCCAGCAGCCGGCGCGGTTGTACGGCCACTCGCGCCGGCGACTCGGCGCGCGGCGGCGGCGGCGGCGCCGCCGCCCCCGACGGCCCCGCGCCGCCGGCCCGCTGGTACCGCTGTCCCATCGTCGGCGCGGCGGCGGCGTCGCCGCCGGCGCCGCGCAGCAGCGCGGATCGGCCGAGGGTGCCGAGTGAGAAGCCGGCGGATCCCAAGCTGCCGGTAGGCAGGTCGCCGATGCCGATGGCGGCGCCGTCGTCGGTCCCCCCGCCACCCAAGCCGCCGCCACCTCGTCGCATGGTGCCCGGCCCCTGGCGGCCCGTCACGGCGAGCCGCTCGCCCGTCGTGGATAGCCCCGCTCGCATCCGCTCCATGAGGTCGTCCACGTAGGCCTGGTTCGCGGCCTCCTCCTGCTGGCGGCGCTCCAGCGCCGCCTCCGCCAGCTGCACGGCGTTGCTCGGGTCGGCGCCCGGCGGCGGCGGCGGCAGGCCGAACTGCTCGCCGGGGCGCGCGCGGCCGCGGCTGGCGCCGCGCGGCGGGCTGGCGGCGCGGCTGGCGGCGCGGCTGGTGGCGCGGCTGGTGCCGCGGCTGGGGCTGCCGGCCATGCGCCGCGCGGCCATGGCGGCCTGCGCCGCAGCCAGCAGCTCCTGCTGCCGGGCCAGCTGCGACTGGCGGCGCTCCAGCTCCGGCGGCAGCTGCACCCGGCGGCTGGGGCTCCGCCGCATGGACGGCTGACCCGTGGGTCGTGGCTGCAGCGCTTGGTTGATCACCTGCAGCGCCGTCTCCGGCGTCATCACCTGCGCCGGCGCCACGCCGCCAGGCGCAACCGGCGCCGGCGGCGGCGGCACCGCCGCGGCCTCCGCGTCGTCGCCCGCCAGACCGGCGCCGTACGGGTCCGCCGTACCCTGCGGCGGCGCGACGCTCGTTTGTCGCGACAGCCCGCGCCGACGGATGGGCGCCGGCACGCCGGACGGCGGCGGCGGCACACCCGTGATGATGCTGGCCAGGCTACCCAGACGGCCGGGCCGTTCCGTGCCCGTGAGCGGCTCCGAAAACGCCGCCGGCTCTCGCGACGGCGGCGGCACGTAGGCGACGGTGCTGCGACCCACGGGTCCAGCCGGCCGCGGGGCCGCCGCTGGTGGCGGCGGCTGGCTGGGCCCTGCGTCACCGGCGCCGGCCGGGTGGTCCTCCGCCTCGTCGTAGTCGTCCTCGCTGACGTGTTCAGAGAAGGCGATGCGGCTCTGTTGGCGGGTGGGGCGGCGGCTGCTGTGCGGCGTGCCGTCCTCGGCGCCCTCCTCTCCCTCGACCTCCGACAGCTCGCTCGCCTGCGTGTGTGTGTGTGACACAGGGGTGTGGTGACACGGGGGTGTGTGACAGGTGTGTGTGTGTGTTTGTGTGTGTGTGTGTGTGTGTGTGTGTGTGTGTGTGTGTGTGTGTGTGTGTGTGTGTGTGTGTGTGTGTGTGTGTGTGACACGGGGGTGTGCAGCACCGTAGCCGGACACAGGTAACATGGCACACACGACAACGCGCAACACCCACATGGGGGTTGCCGCCAGGGATGGGTGCCCCCATCCTCACATCCCGTCGCAAACGCGCAGTTAGGCCCCGCGCAGGGACCTGAAGGGAGAGGCCCACACCCCGGCTCTCCGATCCCCCGGCCCCTCGGCCCCCGGCTCCCGGGTTTTGTTCTCTTTCCTACCCCCCTGGCCCCCGTGCCACCCAGGCCCCTGGCCCCCGCGGCCCTCACCCCCCTTGCCCCACCTCGTGCACCACCGTCTCGGGGATGCGCAGGATCTCGACACCGAACTCGTCCCGCCGGACCGTGTCGCCCAGGTCGCTGGGCCGCGGCGCGTCGGGCGGCGGCAGGTTGCGCAGCGCGCCCGCCTCCTCCGCCGCCTCGCGCGCCGGCGCGGCGTCCACCTCCGCGGGTGTGGCCACCCTGGAGCCGCCGGTGCCGGGGCGGCTGCCGGCGGCGGAGGTGCCGGCGGAGGGCTCGGGCGAGAGCCGGATGATGCCCTCGGTGGGGAGCAGGGGGCTGGCCAGGCGGGGGGTGCCGGTGCGGGAGGTGGTGCTGGAGCGGCGGTGCGCGGCGCCCTGCAGGAACGGGCACACGGGTACGAGTGCGATGGTGAGGGGTGGTGAGGGCTGGTGAGGGGTGGTGAGGGGTGGTGAGGGGTGGTGAGGGGTGTGATGCGGTATCCTACCCTTCACGGCCTGCCCTGCCCGCGCAAGTGACACACGGGGCAGGGGACAGCACACGGCGGGGGGCCTCTTTCCTCGCAATGTATGCTTATTTAGATGTATATACATATGTACACATAAAATATACATACACACAATATATACATAAATATACATATATATACATAAATATACAGACCCCCTCCCGGATCCCCCCCGGGTAGTGGGTACCCACCGGCGGTGTGAGCAGCCGCATGCCCGGCTCCGAGCCCTGGCTGGCGCTGCTGCTGGGGCGGGGCACCGACTGCCGGGGGGTGCGGGTGCCGGTGCCGGCGGTGGGCGCGGGGCCCGGGTGCGGGGGAGGGAGCGGGGGGGCGGGCAGCCCCTCCGCCTCCGCCAGGGCGTCCCGCTGAGCCAGGTCGGCCTCCTGGTCGGCCAGGGCGGCTGCGGCGCGGGCGGGGGGCGAGGGGCGGGGGTGCGGGGCGCAAGGCAGGAGGGTTTAGGGGGGCATCAGAAGGGTACGTGGCAGCACCCAGGGTGACGGCATCGGGCTTCAGGTGGCTGCCTGGGCCCGATCTGCAGTGGGCCCCCTCCCCCTCCCCCTCCCCCGCCACTGTCGCGGCCGAGCGCAGCAGTACTCCTTCCGATGGCGGCAGCAACCGGGATACCCGTGTACGATTACCGCACCACCAAAATACATCCACATTCACAATAATCACACTCACAATCAAAATTCACACACTCACACACACCCGGGTGACTGCCCTGTTGGCCCCCGCCCTTACCAGCGGCCTGCGCCACGATGTCACCCGCCAGCAGCGATGGCGCCGCCGGCTCTGCCGCCTCCGGCGTCGCCGCCGCCGGCGCCGCCTCCGCCGACTGCTTGGCGTGCACCAGCACCGTGACGGGCTCCGGCTCCGGAACCGCCTCGTGGATCTCTTCCACCTCTGCCGGGGGCCGGAACACCAACTTGGAGGGGCTGGGCGGACCGCCGCCCGCCGCCTCCTCCTCCCCGTCCCCAGACATGGGCGGCAGCGGCAGCGGCAGCGACTCCACTGCCGTCGGCGCCGGCGCCGACGGCCCCTCGTCCAGCTCCGTGGCGGGCACCGGCGCCGCCGCCAGCGGCGGCAGCCGCAACCTGGGCGACGGCGCCGCCGTCGCCGTCGGCGTGCCCGCCGCCGGGCTGGCGGCGGTGGACGGCAGCGCCGCCACCTTCCTCGGGCTGTTGTTGTAGCTGTCCGCGCCGCGCAGCGCCGGGTGCGGCGGCAGCGGCAGCATGTCCTCCGGCTCCTCCGTCCGGACGCGCAGCGAGCCGAAGCGGGAGCCGCCCGGCTGGCCGGCGGCGGCGCCCGCCGCCAGGGCGGCGTTCGCCGCCGCGACGCGCGCCGCCGCCGAGTCCTCCCAGCCCGGCGGCTTCTCCGTCTGCGGCGACACCGGCGGGCTGTTGACGGGGCTGACGAGGCCGCCGGGCAGCATCCGCGCGGCGCGGCGCGGGAAGGGCCGCCGGCCCGCCGCCAGCCGCTCGATCATGGCGATCGTCGAGCGCAGCATCGCGTCCGTGTCGGACTGTACGACGCGCAGCTCGCGCAGCAGCTGCAGTACATGTGAGGTCAGGCGCTGTACGACACCGGTGGCGGTGGCGAAGATGACGACGCGGTCCAGCGGCAGGGAGCCGATCTGCTGGCTGATCAAGTCGCCTCGCGGCGTGGCGACGCCGCTGCGGATGCGGCTGAGGGACCCCTGCGGCGTCGACGCCAGACTGGCGGCCGCCAGCGACGACGCCGACGCGGGCGTGATCTCCCCTGGAGCGCCGCTGACGAGCGTGTGCAGCCGCGCCGACGCCGCTGCAGTCATCGTCATCGTCCTCATCTTGTGGATCTGCGGACGCCGGATGGTCATCGCCTCCGGCGCCGCCGTCTGCGGTGCCGTACTCATGAACGGCGACGCGGCGGTGATCTCCGGCGCCGTCGCGGACGCGTCGTCCGGCGGCGTCACCGCCGCCGCCGGCTGCGACAGCGCGGCGCCGCTGCCGACCTGCGGCGCCGGCGGCGCCGCCGTCGGCGAGACGCCGGGATACTCCTGGCCCTGCAGCGCCGCCGCGTTGTCGCCGACGGCGGCGCGGCGTGTGCCGAGCAGCCCGCCCAAGCTGCCCAGCGTGGCTGGCGCCCCGCTGAAGCTGACGGGGCGCGACACCGCGGCGTGGTGCGGCAGCATGCTTCGTGCCGTGCGGCTGCCCGCCAGGGCGCTGGCGGTCCGCGGCGTGGGCGCCGCCGACGTGGCGCCGCTGGCGGCGTCAGCCGCCGCCGGCGCCGCCGCCGCCGCGCCGTCGTCGCCGGAGGCGGCGGCGTCCAGAGCCGGGTCGAACCGCGCGCGGGACTTGGCGCCCTGCGGCCGCGCGCGCCCGGCGCGGCCCTCAGCGCCGCCGGCGGCGTCCCCGCCCTCGGGGGTGATCGATATCGTCCCTGGAAGGTTCACCGACGGCTGCGGCGCCAACATCACCTGCAGCGCCCGCGTCAGCATACCCTCCGGTGTGTTGGTGTCCGTCACCGCCGCCACCGGCCCCGAATGCATCGGCAGCAGCGGCGGCTGCTGCCCGTCCGCGCCGCCCGCCGCCGCCGGCGGCGGCGGCGGCGGCGCCGCCGCCGCCGCGCCGGACTGCCGCTGCATCGTGCCCGTGCGCGACGGCGGCGCCGTCGCGCCGCCGCCGCCGCCGGCGCCCGCGATGCCGCCCAGCTGCACCCTCTGGCGGTACAGCGACGGCCGCGACGTCAGCGGCCGCCGCTGCGGCTCCGGGATCTGCCCCGCGAACTGCGCCACGAACAGCGTGGCGAGCAGCTGCGGGTCATCCCCCAGCTCGCGACCCATGTTCTCACGGATCAGGTGCACGTTCCGCATCGCGGTCTGCACCGCGCTCTGCAGCTGCAGCTCGTGCAGCGTCGCCGCGGCGGCGGCGCCGTAGCCGCCGTGCCGCAGGTCGCCCACGCGCGCGCCCGTCGGCAGCACCTCGTCGTCCGCGTCCTCCTCCAGCATGGAACTCGTGACGGAGGCGCCGTCGTCGCTGCCGCCCGCCGCGCCCATCCGCTTCTTCATCTTGTACATCATGTCGTCGAAGTTGCGCGCCTGGCGGCGCGGCACGCGGCGGCCGAAGCGCTCCAGCAGCAGCCGCGCCAGGGAGTCCGCCATGGAGGCGGCGGAGGAGTCCGAGGCGGCGGCGCGGGAGCGCGCCTGCAGCAGCACGCGCAGCTTGCGCGACCTGTGCGCGGGCGGGTGTGTGTGGGTGTTCAGCGAAGACACCCGTCCGACCCAACCCAGTTGTGTGGTGTGTCCGTCAGTCGCCAGGGCGGGGGAGGAGTGCGTGCCATGCCAGGGGCGGTGTTTATGGGTTTTGGGGTTGGGGTTTTGGAGCCGAGGGCCGGGGAGGGAGGCAACGAGGGAGGCGCCCCGTGTGGTTCCGCCCAGATGGAATGTGCGACCTACACTACCACACACACACACACACCACCAACCCAGCCACAGCGCCATACACACACACGTTTACACACGTGCACACACACGCGCGCGCGTTTGCACCCACCGGCTGTCCTTCACGTTGGTGTTGAAGAAGAAGAACAGCTCCCTCCGCAGCTCCTTGTTCACGCCCAGCATGCCCTCAAACACGCCGTTCAGGGCGCGCAGGTTGTAGCGCGGACAGACCCGCGGGTCGGGCTGATCCGGGGAGCCCGTCCCTGGACCGCCGTACAACAGGATCGCGCGCTCCGACGTCGCCTGGTGCTGCTTCGGGTGGCGGCGCGCCAGCGCCGCCCCGCCCGACATCGCCGCCACGCTCCGTACGACTGCACTGTACAGCATGCCATACGCCCAGCTGTACCGCACCTCGGGCCGCGTGACCCAGTCGATGGTGCCGTCGATGCCCTTGTTGGTGGGCGCGTGGCGGGTGGTGGTCTGCAGCGCCCACTTGAACATGTTGCGCAGGTCGGAGGCGACGGAGGCCGCCCGGCGGCGGGCCCGCCGCAGCTTGTGGACCTGGCGGATGAGGATGGCGGCCACGAAGGCGTACAGCACGAACACCAGGAACAGCGGCCCCAGCGCCGCCACGAAGCCCGCAATCATGCGCTCGCCGCTGCTCAGCTCCGTGTCCCGTCGGTCCAACAGCTGCGGTGGGGGGGGCGGAGGGGGGACGGTAGGGGCGGTAGGGGCGGGGCAGGGGGTAAAAACGGTGAACGTTCCCACGCATATACCGTATCCCCGGGCAGAGTGGGCGCGATGGAGATGGCAGGGGGCCCTGGAAACGCAACGAAGAGAAGTCGGGACCGCAAGTCGAAGCGCAAGCAAGGCGCAGAACGTGAGGGATGACGGCAGGGCAGGGCAGGGCAGGGGGGAGGGGAAAGGGGCAGGCTGAGGCGGACAGGGGTGGCGAAGGGGGGTGGAGGGGTGGGGGAGATGGAGACCGGCGGCGGGCGGCCCCTCACCTCGGTGATGGTCGCCCGGCTGCCCGAGTTGCGGTTGATGACGATGATGTACTGCAGCAGTACGTACAGCGACGCCCCCAGGGTGGCCATGTCCGCCAGTCGGTAGCCGAAGCACGTGGTGACCAGCACCCCGCACATCACCAACACGGTGCCCGCGATGGCGGTCCAGTACAGCAGCATGGGCACGGACCGCGACAGGGCGGCGCCGATGACCGCCAGCTGCGGCTGGAAGGCCAGGTAGACCAGAAGCCGCACCATCAGCATCAGGAGCACCACGGCCTGGGGAGGGGGTGGCGGGTGCGGGGGTTGCGGGGGGAAAGGGACGCGGGTTGGGTTGGGGGAAGGCGGGTCTGGGGGGTGGGTGCGGATTTGGGTTGGGGGGACGCGGGGAAGGACGCGGAGCGGGCAGAGACGGGGAAGGGGGGTTAAGGGTGAATGGCGGGCAATGCGGGGGAAGGGCGGGCCGAGGGAGTCGAGCGGGCGGGCGGGCGGGGCGTAGGGGACCGGAAACGGAGGGAAGGGACGGGAGGAGACCTGGGCCCTGATACGGTGGTGGTGAGGCTGGAGACAGGGGACGGAGGCGGGCGGGGGTAGCGGACGGGAGGCGAGAACACCGTCCGGGCGGACGAAGTCCCAATCCGGAGGTGGGTCGTGGGTGGGGCTTCCCAGTGAGTGAGCCCTGCAGCGCAGCGTGCCGTTCCCCAGTGATCCGCCAGCAGTGATATCGGCATCACGTACTGCCCCATCACCAACAACGCCCCCATATTAAGGAGCTGCTCCCGGCTTTTCCTCCCCCTCACATCACCCCCTTGAGCCACTACCCGCTAGCCGGGCTTCCTCGCCCGCCTCCTCGCCCTACAAACCCTTGCCCTTTGCATCCCCCTCCCTCCCCCGCCTCCCCCGCCCTCCCCTCCCCCTCCCCGCACCCACCCACCCACCCATACCCCCACCCCCTGGCTCACTGGCTCACCTGCAGCAGGAAGTACACGTACCACATGAACTCCATGTCGTCCATGTAGTCGTACATGTTGCCCAGCGCCGCCAGTCCCGAGGTGTCGTCCGGCAGCAGCCATCGGTAGTCCCGACCCGGGCCGGGCATGGCGGGGGGCGACATGGCGCCGGCGGTGGCCTGCAGGCCGATGGAGTCGGTGGTGGGGGAGGCGGAGGAGCGGACCTGCAGGGCCTGGGGGGCAACAAGAGAGGGGGAGGGGGAGGGGGAGGGGGAGGAGTGAGGGGAAGATAAAGAGAGGGAAGTGGAGGGAAGTGGCGGGGGGCCAGGGGGCGGCGACACGCGGGACGCGGGGCCGACAGCGAGGCCGCTGCAGAAACCATTGCCCTGCCTGGGCGGCGCGAAGCACGGCGGTGGGCGAGGGTCACGAGGTGGGTGGGAGCCGGGGCTGGAGAGGGAGGGAGGCAGGGCAGGGGTCCAGGGGAGGGAGGGGGAGGGAGGATGTGATAGCAAAAGGCGGACCCTACTAATTCACAGCCCAAACCCCGCCCAGCCGCAAACGGCTGATTGGCCCCCCCCCGGGGTGGCAGGGCTGCTGGAGAGGCGCCGCTGGGCACAGCCACGGCCCCACCCGAACCCCCAACTCCACCTCCCCTCCCACCCTGGGCACACGCATGCACACGACCTCGTGCCAAACAAGGCAGCGAAACCGCGAAGAAGCAACCCCTCCCCACCACCACCCGGCGCCATTTAAACCACCATCACCACCAAACCCAGATGGCCCTCCTTCCCCCCACCCCTCCACCCCTCCACCCCCCACCCCCCACCATGAGCTGGTTGGCCAGGTAGGGGTTCCAGGCGCTCTCGTCCTTGCGGATCATGAAGAAGCGCGCGGGCGCCGAGATGTCCGCGTCGTACACGTCGTACGTGGTGGCGGTGGGCGCGCCCGGGCTGAGGTAGAAGACGTACCAGGCCAGGATGACCATGGCCGCCAACATGATGCCCCAAGCCGCCACCTCCCAGCACACCCAGAAGGGCGTCACCCGCCAGGACCAGCGCCGCTTGGCCTTGCGCTTGCGCGTGTACAGCTGCTCGGCCGTCAGGTTCTGGAGCGCCTCGCCCTCGCGCGCGCGCGTGATGAGCCGCTCGTGCTGCAGCGCGCGCACGATGTCCAGCAGCGCAAAGGCGCCGTACAGGCACACGAACAGCGCCATGATCCAGTCGGGGACGAAGCGGCGGTAGGAGCTGTCGTGGATGGTCTCCCAGTAGTCTATGGCGGGGATGATCTGGGGGGCGAGAGGGGAAGGAGGGGAGGGGAGCGCGGGGGAGGGGGTTGGTTTTTCGCGGGGGGTGAGGAGGGGTTTATGGAAAGGGGTTGGGTCGGGTGGGTCAAGTCGGGTGGGTCGGGTCGGGCCGAGTCGGGCCGGGTTAAGAGGAGCAGCATCGGGCCCGGCTGCGTCACAACATGCCGTACACGACGTGCCGTACGAGGTGGTCTCGCGGCTTGTGCGCCCCCTCCCACTCACACAACACACACACACACACACATACACACACATACACACACATACACATGGGCGGCCTTGGCGGTTCTGGTGGGGGGGTGTCCTTAGGCACACACTCACCGACATGGACTGCTGCAGGCGCACCACGCCGTCCCCCGCCCACGAGAACGTCCCCCGCCAGTAGCCGAAGACCTTCTCATTGGGGTTGTACACAAGCAGGCGGGTGAGCAGGCGCTTGGAGGCGGCGGCGGAGAGGTAGCTGCCCTCCTGGACGTACGACAACAGGGTGCTGGCCCGGGCCTTACTCAGCCTGGGGGAGGAGGAGGAGGAGGAGGAGGAGGAGGAGAAGGAGGAGAAGGAGGAGGAAAGGATTGCAGTGGGTGCGCGGGGTTAGCGGGGTAATGGGGGGGGAGGGAGAAAGGGGACGGGTGGGGGGTCCGGTAGAGGTGGTACGATGAGGTGTGGCAGGAGCCCCTGACCAGCACCAGGCCCGCATGTGGCCCCAAGGGAACTGGTGTGGGTGACCCACTGTTGTTCTCCATCGGCACACGCCACGTCCGTCAGGGGGGGCTCGATTCGTCTCGCGGCTCAGGTCTCCTAAAAGCAAAAGAAGACGCCAACACAAACACACAGACACACAAGCCAGCACCCCACCGCCCAACCCCTCCTCACCTCGTGTCAAAGAAGACCGGGTAGCCGTCCGGCATGTGCGGCACGTCGTAGTGTGTGAAGCCGTATGGCGCGCCCGCGCCCGAGATCTCCACATTGCCCTCCGAGAAGTTGTAGTAGGCCCAGGGGCGGGAGGACACGTCGTACGAGTACAGGCTGGTGCCTCTGTCGTACACGGGGTCCTCGCCGATGCCCCCCAGGTCCTGGGCGCCGGTGCTGCGGGGCGGGGGGCGGGGAGGAGCAGGGGCGGGCAGGGCGGGCAGGGCGGGGCGACAGGATGAGGTTCGTCCCGTACTCGTGTGCGTGTATGTGTATAGGGGGCCTTATCATGCGCATGTGGATATGTGCCTGGGAAAGCTCGGACCGTGCCCTGTGCTGAGGCACGGCCAGCAGGCGAGGAACTTGCGTTTGCTTCACCTACACCTCACCTCGCGGGCAGCCTGGGGGCACCTCTTCGCTTCCCCGCTTCTCACACCCCCACCCCCACCCACACCCACACATCAACACCCACACCTACACACCCGCACCCGCACCCGCACCTGTTGAGCCGCGACGCCTTGCCGCACTCCGAGCGCAGTCCGGCGAACTTGGAGGCGCAGGCCGGCGAGCCCGGCCCCAGCACCAGCTCCGACAGCCGCCGCCGCTCCTGCTGCAGCAGCAGACCCCCCACCACCCGGTTGCCCCGCAGCCCCGCCACGCGGATGCGCTCCGGGATGCCCCGCGAGTCGTAGTTGACCTGCAGGCCCGGCGGCGGCTTGCCCGCCGCCACCTCCAGCTCGTACCCGCCGTACTGCAGCCTCGCGACGAGCGTCCCACGGGTCGAAGTCGCGTCGGCGCCGCTCGACGGCGGCGGCGGCGGCGCGCCCGCCTGCAGCCGACGGTCCCGAGTGGCAAACAGCGGCGAGTCGTCGCCGTCGTCACTGGTGATGGTTTCGGAGCCGCCGGATGCGAACGAGTCGTCTGAGTCGTCGTACAAGTGGGAGCTGCGGCCCCGGAGGCTCCGGAACCAGCTGAGGAGGGGCACGGACAGGAGCCGGCGGCCCGCGACGGCGATCTGCTGTGCTGCGAGGAGGGAGAAGCTGGCGGGGCTGGCGGGCGGCGGCGGCGGCGCGGAGTAGAGGCCCGCGGCGATGGCCGCCTGGACGGCCTTGAAGTCGGCCTGGTTGATGGTGAAGTTGAACTTGATGCCGCCGCCGGAACGCTGCGGGGGGGGATGGGCGCCACCGAGAGGGCGGGCGGGCGGGGGCGGGTGGGGGGAGGGGGAGAGCGGAGAGGAGAGACGACGGACCCGGGTATGTGAGTGTGGGTGTGCGGGGATGGGTAGTGTTAAAGAGAACTATGGGTAGAGAACTATGGGATGGGTAGTGTGTGTGTTTCGATGCGCGGGGCTTGATTCGCCAGGGTCGGCCACGGCGTGTTACCCACGCAGGGTAGCGGCCTGGCCAGCCAGCCGGGACAAGGGTAGGAACAGCGGGTCGGCCGATTTCCAACACGGAAGGCATCTCTCGCACAGACGCAAGGCAATCCGGACACCCCCCCACACACACCCCCACCCCCACACCCACACACAGCTGGGTCAAGCGCGTTCCTTCACCAGCGGTGCACACACACACACACCCGCAGCTCATCGACACAAGGGGAGGCCCTCACCTGGGTTCTCACGAAACCCTACACACCCGCACCCACCCCGCCCACCCGCCCACCCACCCGCCACCCGCCCACCCGCCCACCCGCCCATCCCACCCGCCCACCGCACCCACCTACCCACCCGCCCACCCACCCGCCCACCCACCTGCACGAGGCACTGTTTGTACTCCTCCAGGTACCACTGCTCCTCCGACAGCCCCATGCCGTCCACCACCACCGCCGTGGTCAAGCCCAGCAGCTCAGCCACGTCCGCGGCCGAGGCCACACTGCCCGCCAGCAGCGCCGCCACCGCCCCCAGCAGGTCGGCGTTGGCGGCGTCCGCCCTCTGCTGCGCCACCAGGTTGTCCAGCACCTGGCGGGTGCGGTTGGTGATGTCGGACATGTACTGCAGCGCGTCCGACTGCAAGGGGGGGGGAAGAAGGGGGGGGAGGGACGGGGCGGGCCGGGGTGGGGCCGGGGTGGGGCCGGGGGCGGGCGATGACAAAGGAGGCCAAGCCCGGGGTGATGGTCGGGTTGGATGGGCAGGTGAGGCGGTGTGGTGTGAGGTGGAGTGGGAGGACGTAACGCAACGATGATCAAAAGTTAGAGATGGGAAAAGCGAGGAAAAACTATCTATCGTAGGAGCGGGCGGGATGGAGCGGGGTCGGGGGCCGGGGCCGGGTGGATTGCGGAGAGACGAGTGGTCGGGCAGGGTCCTGGGTCGAGGGGCGAGGCTGTACGGATGAATGGCCGATACCGTACCTTGTACAGCAGGTACTCGCTCTCGTACTGTTTGTCCTCGTTGGTGAACTTGTTCTCCAGGTTGTTCATGATGGTGGTGGCGTTCGTCACGTTGTCGCCCATGGACTGATGTCGCACAGTAGAGCGAGCGGGGGCGGGGGCGGGGGCGGGGGCGGGGGGTGGGGAGGGAGGCGCTTACGGGGTCGAGGCAACGATTTCCCCCTGCTCCACACAAACACACGACAGCGCGCATACACAAGACAACACACACACACAGAAACCCCTACACACACACACACACACACACACACACACTGGGCCTGGGTGGTTCTGGGTGTGGCTCCTCATTAAACACACCCCTACCTGCGAGAGCAGTGACACGTCATTGATGAGCGACACCATCACCGTCAGCGAGGTCTCGAACTCGGTGGGCGGGGGCGCCACACACTCGCTGACGGCGTTGGTGGCGTTGTTGGTGCCCGCGCACGTGCTGGTGTTGGTCGCCTCCGCCAGCAGCCGCTGACGGCCGGCGGCGGCGGCGGCGCCACCACCCACGACGAGACCGCTGGATCCAGATCCAGATCCAGATCCAGGTTCAGATCCGAATCCGAGTCCGTCACTGGATCCGAGCCCGCGCATGCCGCTCATCATGTCGTCCAGATCCGCCTGCACCCGCTGCAGCCGCTCCGAGATGGCCGCCAGGCCCGGGATCAGCTGCTTGCCGATCACCTGGCGGATCAGTGTACGGCGGCTGGGCGCCTCCGTACTCTCGCCCTCCTCCTCTGCCGTGCTGCCGGCGGCAACAGCGGAGACGGCGTCAGACGGAACACCGGCATCGGCGAAGCCGCTGCCGGCGGCGGCGGCGGCGGCGGCGCCGAGGGATGGCAGGGACCTGGCGGCGGCGGCGGCGGCGGCAGCCGCTGCCGCCGCCGCGTCAGCGGCATCGGCGGCCGCCCCCTCGAGCACATCTTCGTAGTCGTCATGCTCGTCCTCGACGGCGGCGGCGGCGGCGGCGGCCGCATCGTCGTCGTCGGCGGCGGCGGATGTGGCGATGGCGGCCTCGAGGGCGGCCTTCCGGAGCTCCCCGCTGATGGCCAGGTCTCGAGGCGGGTCCCTGTCCCGAGTGAACACCCGCCCCAGCAGCTCCACGCTCTGGAGCAGCAGCAGCCGCTCCGCCTCCGCCGCGGCATCCGCCCCCGCCACCACATCGTCGTAGTCCTCGACGTCCGCCTCGCTGCTGCCGCGGGCGGCGGGCGGGTAGCCCGCCGCCGCCGCCGGCGGCGCCGCGTCCGCGTCCGCGGCGGCGGCGGCGGCCGCCTCCGCGCGCTGCCGCGCCGGCAGCACGTGCAGCTGCCAGATGCGGGCGCCCAGAGCCAGCGCGGCGGCATGGTCCGCGTCGCCACCGGCGGCGGCGGCGGCGGGAGACGCGGGGACGACGACGGATTCGGATCCAGGTACGGCACCCATCATGAGCGCGTGGAGGTACGATGGCGCGGAGCCATCGGCCGGCGCCGGCGCGGGCGCGGGCGTGCCAGCACCGCGGGCCGCAGAGGCCGCGGCGGCGGCGGCTGCCGCGGCCGCGGCCGCGGCCGCGGCCTTGCGCTGCTGCCGCTTGCTGCCGAGGGTGATAGTCGACGGCGGCAGCTTGGTCGGGTCGTACAGGTGCTCGTCCTCCTCGTCGATGTCCAGGGCGGCGACGTGCGGGTCACGGACGGTGCTGCGCTGCACCACCGCCGACGTTGGCACCGCGGCCGCCGCCAGGGGCGAGCGGGAGGAGATCGTCGCCGATAGCGATGGGGATGACGTTGAGGATGAGGATGACGGGGCAGCTGCCATCATCGACGACCAGTTGGAGGAGGTCGACAACGTGCCAGGGGGCGGCGGCGGGGGCGGCGGATCCATGGAGCCGAACAGGAACAGGTCCTCGGGGTCAATGTCCAGCGCAGCTCCGTACGAATCTCCCGTACGGATCTGTGTGCCGACTGCGGGGGCGGCGGCGGCGGCGGTGGAGCTGCTGCTGACGTGGCTGGGTGTCGTCGTCGCCATCGTCATCGTCGTCGTTGTCGAAGGCGTACCCTGCGGCTCGAACAGGTGGGCGTCTTGCTCGTCCACATCGAACGCCAAAGTGTACGGCTTCGTGACGGCGGCGGGCGCCGCCAGCGCAATCGACACGGGCAGGGAGGTGCTTGCGCCGATGACGCCGGCGATGCCGCCCAAGCCCAGCCCCATGGCCCCGTCGGCGGCTGCCAGGTGGCGGCGGAAGTTGAGGGTGGCGGGCGGCGACGGCGGCGGTTGGACGACCCTTCTGGTGCCGGGGGGCGGCGGCGCGGTGTCGGGCTCAAAGTACGGCAGGACCTGGGGGAGCGGGAAGTTGTTCTGCAGCCCCGTCGTGTAGTTGAGCGTCACCTGGGGGGCGCGAGAGAGGGCGGACCAGACGGGGGGTGGGAAGGCGTGGAGCGCACACAGGGAACGGGCTGATTGCAGCAGTGCTTGTGTCGACGGGTGTGTGTGTGTGAAAGAGAACTGAGCCGCACGGGTGTGTTATTGAAGCAGGCAGAACAGGTGTGTGTGTGTTTAGAAATGCAACCCGCCCGACCCAAACCAACCGGGTGTGTGTGTTATGTGTGTGTCCTCAGGCGGGCAGAACAGGTGGTATGAAGGTGTGTGTGTGTGTGTATGTGTGTGTGTGTGTGTGTGTGTGCGTGTGTGTGTGTGTGTGTGTGTGTGTTGGAACCTGTGCGTGTTATGTGTGGGGACCGACGCACATTGAGCGTGCAGATGCAGTAGTTGGGGTCGTAGATGCCGTCGTCGGTGTTGGAGTTGATGACGGCGATGGAGGCGATGGACGCGTTCTTCACGTTGCGGAGGTCGACCGCGAAGCGCCGCAGCTGGGAGGAGATGAAGCCGCGGTTGAGCGTGGAGTTGGACTGGGAGGGGGCGGGGGCGGGCAGAAAGGAAGGTGATGAGAGGACGACGACAAAGGAGAAGACATTGAGGAAGACCGAAGACAGCACATACCGAAATGAAGAAAACGATGGTGATGAAGAAGACTGAGATGGAGGAGGACAACCAAGAGAGTTACGGTACCACCGACAAGAAACATCCCCCTCACCGCCCCCTTGTCGACCGCATCCCCGCCAGTCGCAACCTGCGCTAACCCGCCCTCTGAAGCACCCACCAGCCCCTGCCAGTCCCCGCCAGCCCCAGCACCAGCCCCAACACCCGCAACCGCCCGCTGTCCACCCAGTCCCCGCCAGCCCCAGCACCAGCCCCCCCTCGCCCGCTTTCCCACCAGCCCCAGCACCAGCCCCCGCCCCCGCTGTCCCGCCCGCCCCCGCCCGCTTTCTGTCCCACCAGCAGCGCGCTCCGGAAGGCCTCCGTCTCGTTGCGCTTTGAGGAGGGCGGCGCGGAGAGGTTGAAGGAGGGCGGCATGATGAACCAGATCAGGTTGTTGGCCACCGACTGCACCACGAAGGATAGGTAGGCGAGGGAGGTGGCGCCGCCCGAGTCGGTCACCGAGTAGCGCAGCGAGTAGTTGCCGGGGAAGCACTTGCCCATGCTCAGGCGCTCCGCGGAGCAGCGCATGCAGTTGTTGGGGTTGCGGTCGTAGCAGGTCGTCACGTCCGTTGTCTGAGGGGACCGAGGAGTGCGGGGGCGGGGGCGGGGCGGGGCCGGGGCGGGGGCGGCGGTTGCGAGGCGGGGCGGCGGTTGCGGTTGCGGTTGCGGGGGCGGGGGCGGTGGGGTTTCCAGCAAGGGACGAAGGAGGGGAGGGGGGCGAGATGAGGGAGAGGAAGGTGAGGGCAGGGGAGGGGGGGGCCGGGGGCCCTGGGCTGTGCGGGGAAGGGGGAGCCGGGGGCCCCTGTCTCCCTCCCCCCTCCCTATATTCGGGCCTCCCCCCCCAGCTCACCGTGATGGACGACGTGAGGTCGCCGTCCTCCGTGTCCCACGCCACCGCCGCGCACGCCGCGGTCGCATTGTACGACGGGCAGGGCGAGAAGCTGATGGGCGCGGGCACGCCGTACGTCAGGAACTGCGTCACGTTGAGCACCGTCCCCGCCGCCGCCACGGGCGCCGTGTCCAGCGTGGTGCCGGGCGGCAGCAGCCGCAGCGAGGGCGCGTAGTTGGAGACGCGGGCGGGGGTGGACACCGCGGCGGCGGTGGTGCAGGGCACGGCCTGGCAGGCGCCGCTGCAGTAGTACAGCCCGGTGGCGCAGGGGCTCTCGATCACCACGGCGCGGAAGGTGGTGGAGGACTTGACGGGGTAGCCGCTGATTGCGGGGAAGGGGGTTTCAGAAGGGAAGGGGGGGAGAGGGGAAGAAGGGGAGAGGGGGAGAGGGGGTCAGCAAGCGAAAATGAAATGACCCTGCACGAACCCAGGGGGAAAGCACGTGGTTGTGAAGGGCAGGAAGTAGAAGCAGAGGCAGAGGTCGCCCGCTGCACCCCTTCAGACGGGCGCTGGCCGAGTGCCTGGCAGGAGAAACGCATCGCAAGGCAGCGGAAGGGCGTCGCCCCCGCCCCCGGGCCCCGGCGCCCCGTACCCCGCCTGCCTAGGACGCTGGGGCCGCCCAGCCCGCCCTCGGCCTCGGCCCCTTTTTCCTCGCGCCCCTTCATCAGTCCTCGCTCCACCGTACCCTCCACCCCCCCCGCAACCCACTCGTCGCAGGACAGGAAGGTGACGACGTAGGTGGTGCCCACGGGGGCGGACGTGTTGACGCAGCCGGTCACCCCCTTGAGCACAAACTCGTGGCCGGAGCAAGCGGCGGAGGAGCAGGTGGTCAGGCAGCTGGCGGGCGGGCACACGTAGATCTGCGGGGGGGCCGAGGGGGAGGGCGTCGGAGGCGGTGAGGGGTGAGGGCGGTGAGGGGTGGGGGCGGTGAGGGCGGTGAGGGGTGGAGACGGGATGCCCCGCGGGATGAGTGAGGGGGGTGGGTGGGCGAGGGTAAGTTTCGGGGCGGCGAGGCGGCTGGGGAAAGCAAGAGAGGCGAGCCGGGGCAGACGGCGGCGGCGGTGGCGGGGGGGAGGAAGAGAGGGAGGGTATCGGGGCCCTCATACGCCAACCGTGTACATTCGAACCCCGCCCGCCCGCCCGCCCCGACAGTAACGGTACACCCACCCCCCGTGTGCCAAACAAAACAACGAAATCGTACCAGAGCACACTATCCCAGCCCCACCCCCACCCCCGAACCCTTCGCGGCCTCACATTGGCAGTGATGTTGCCGCTCTCCGGGTCGTTGGCTGTGGCCCCCAGCTCGCACTTGCGGTTCAGCGGGTCGCCGTCCGTGGACCGGCAGCTGCGCCAGCTGTAGTACTGCGGCACCGACACCGTCTGGGGACCGAGTGCGGCGGAGGACAGGGCAGGACAGGGGAGCACAGCGGAGGACAGGGCAGGACAGGGGAGGGCGGGGGCAGGGAGCCGAGCGAGTGTCAAGGGGGAAGGCCACAATACCGCTCTGTGACTCCCGGGAGGGTTCCCCCAGTTTCCCTCCCCACCCCGCCGCCTCGGTTCCCCGCAATCCCCCCTCTCCTCTCCTGCCCAATCCCCGGTCCGACTCCCCCTCCGCGTCCCAGGGCAGCTCTGCCCCCGCCGTCAATACAGACAGCGAAACTGCGAGCAGAGCACCCCGCCGATGCTCGCCGATGTACCCCGGGGCAGCTCAACCCCCTCCCTGTAGCGAACCCCCACCTGCGGCACCAGGTCGGTGACGGTGAGGGTGATGACGGGGGGCAGGTTGGTGTAGACGCTGGGGGTGCCCGTGGCACCGAAGGATGACTGCAGGGGGGGCAGTCAGGGGTGGGGTTGGGGGGAGGGCGGGGCACGATGGGGAGGGGGGGAGTCAACCACTAAGGGGGGGGGAGCAGGAGCAAACACGCACTGCTAGCAGACGGTGGTGGGAGGCCTCCTCCTGGCCCTAACCCCATCCCTCCCATCTTTCCCCTCCGCCTCCACGCGCCCCACGCACCGCACTGGCGGAGCTGCTGGCGTCCGCGTAGCTGCTGTCGTACGCCAGGCAGCCCACTTCAGAGCACGTGCCGTCAGGGCATTGGACCTGGCGTGTGTGTGTCGGAAGGGGGAGGGCGCGGGGGTGTGGTCGGGTGTTTGTGGGATATACATTCACACATACACACACCCGGCGGGTCTCTTACCTAAACACACACATTCATACACACATTGCATACACGTTGGGGCGTTCCTCGCTCAACACTCCTATTCACACAGAAAGTGGGCGGTGGCTTGTGGGCTGCTGTGCAAAACACACACAGCGTGCCCGCCGCCCCTGCAACCGCCCCCAACCGCCCCCAACAACCCCAAACTCCCCCCAAACAGCGCCACACCACCCCCCGCCTCACCTCCCCGTCGCGGCAGACCTCCAGCACCAGCAGCCGCCTGACCAGCGTGGTGGTGCCGCCCTTGCTGTCGGTGACCGAGTAGGTGATGTTCTTGTAGCCGGGGTCCAGGCGGCCGCCAGCTTGCAGGCGGTCAGGCCCACCGCCTCCCACAGAGTGTCCTGGCTGGCGGGCGCCACGTCGGCGCAGGCGCGGACCTTGTAGCTGATGTCGCCGTCCTCCGCGTCGCGCGCAAGCACGCCCGAGTCGCAGAGGGGCTGGCTGGGCTGGGGGCACTTGGCGAAGGTCTGCGGGGAGGGGGTGGGGGGTGGGGGGGTGGAGGGGGTGGGGGTGGGGGTGGAGGGGGGCGCTGTTGGGGAGGCGTGCGCTGGGGAGGCGTTGGGGGTTCAGGGCGGGAACGGCTACAGGCAGGGGCGGGTTCAGGGCGCGACAGGAGTGGATGGACACGGGGCGGGGGCCGGGGTTAACTGTTTAGCGGCCGCAACCGAGCGGATCCAACACCTCCCCCTTCCCCGACCCCCCCTGCCCCTCCCCTGCCCCTCCCCTCCCCCCTTCACTCCCCCCTACCTGGTTGGTGTACAGCACCAGCAGCGGGCTGCGGTCCTTGAGCGTCAGGACGGGCAGCGAGTTGACGATGGTGCTGCTGGACTGCGGGGCAACCTGCGGGGGGGAGGGGAGAGGGAGAGGAGGGGGAGGGAGAAGGGGAGGGAGGGAGGGAGAGGGCGGAGGGAGAGGGGGGAGGGAGGGAGGGATGGGGGAGGGAGGTGGAGGGGAGAGGAGAGAGGAGGCTGCGCAGAGGGGTGCGGCGCGGAGGACAATGAAGCGCAGGGCGCGCCGCCGGGGTAGGATGCAGATGAGGCTGGTTGGGGGGATGGGGAGGCGGAGCAGCGGGAGAGGTCGGGGGCCCCTCTGGCACGCGCTCTTTTCCTCCCCCCCACCCAAGGGAGGACAGGAGTGCTTCGGCGGTCTTTCCGTTAGGGCCGGGTTAGCAGCCCTCGGCCAGTGCCAGGCCCGGTCAGATATGTAACAAACAAACAAACAAACAAACAAACAAACACACACCAGCCACACGAGGGTCCTTTTCTCAAAACACACGGGACGTAGCGCTGTGGCGCTGTCGCGGGAGACACGTCCCCCCCTCCCCCTCCCCCCGGCGGGGCGGCCCTCACCGTGATGACGTTGCCGACGAAGTCCGGCACTCCGCAGGCGGTGGATGCGCAGTACCAGCGGGGTGGGGAGGTGGCCAGGTCGTCCGGGGGGCACACCATCGGCAGCGAGGCGGGGCAGTCCACGAACACAAGCCGGATCTGCGGGCGCGGCCGGGCGGGGGGAAATGGGGTTGAGAAGGCGAGGAGGCGCGGGCTTGGACGGCGTCGCGATGTCGCTGATGATGAGATGCCGCCCTGATGCGGTAACAGGAGGGCGGGCCCGTTGGCGCCAGCCAGCGGAAGCCGCCCCACAGCTGATGTGCAACACCCTACCCCACAGCTGATGTGCAACACCCTACCCCACCACCCCGCGCCTCGCCCTCGCGTTGCGGGGCCATCGCATCGTATCGCGTATCGTCCCCGGCCGCGCGCCGCGGCCCTTCTTCCCCGGCCGCCGCCTTCGGTTCCCCTCGTCCCCTTGCGCCCCATCCCCCCCTTTTTACCCACGCCCCGGGTATGTCGGTGTATGACACCCTCCCCACCCCCACCCCCACACCCACCTGCGTGATCGCCTTGTTGCCGCTGACGTCCTTGACGTCGTACGTGATGGCGTACGGCCCGTTGGGCGCCGTGGGTGCCGACGTGTCCACCAGCTCCGCGTACCTGCGCATCCCCCGCCGCCGCCGCCGCCACCACAGAGATCGGGGGCCGTCCCTTCAACCAATCGGTCCGCGCGCAGAGGCCCTCAAACGCCCCCGCGCCCTCATCCCCGCCCCCATCCCCCCCCCCTTCCGCCCTCCTTTCCTCTTCAGAGTACCCCAACCCCACCTCCACCTCGCCCCAACCCGGCGCAACCCCCCGGCCCATCTCCGCATGCCGGCCCCGCTTGCCGCCCCCTACCTCCGCCCCACCCCCATTCCCCCGCCCCAGCCTCGACACCCCCCCAGCGTGGGCCGCCCCCTACCTCCGCACCACCCTGTCCTGGCAGGTGGGGTCCAGGTTGTCGGACACGACGTAGCCGGGGTCCACGAAGGCGGTCCCCAGGGTCAGCCGCGTGATGATGCCGGACATGGCGGGGGTGCCACCGGCGATGCCCGGCTCCCCGGCGGGGATGTTGAAGAAGTCGCCGCTGAGGGGGAGCAGCTGGATGAAGGGGGGCTGCGGGGAGGGAGCAGAGACGGGAGAGGGGATGGGACGGGAAAAGGGGAGGGGGGCCGCATCCAGGGCGGGGGCAGAGGGTTGTGTGCGTTCGGAGATGGGTATGGCACACGGCGGCGGGTGTTGAAGTTGCGCTCCGCGACCGGAAACCCTAGCCCCCGCCCCAACCCCGTTTGTGAGCGTCTCGTCTCGGAAGGAAAACCCCTAGCCCCCCGACCCAAACCAAGCACCCAGCGGGGCATGTGTGCGCAGCGGGCGGAGCCATACCCAGGCGGACGTGCAGGTGTGCCGATACGGTATGGCGCCCCGCGTCCCGCATACCCACGATCACAACGCCCATCCAAGGTCCAAAGTCCTCACCCAATCCTACCTCCGCCACTCCCACCCACCCAATCGCTCAACCCTCCCCCACCTCCGGACACCCCCCCCCACCTCCCTCCCCCCCATCTCCGACCCCCCACCCCACCCCACCCCACCCCACCTGTGTGTCCTTGACCGGGCTGGACGTGAGGCTGCTGACGGTGCTGCCCAGCGGTCCCTCCACGCCGCCCGCCGTGACGTCCGACTGGTTCTGAACCTGGCCCAGCAGCGAGGTGGCCAGGGCGACCAGCTCGGGGAAGGCCTTGACGTCGCCGCACTGCCCGCCCAGCACGGAGCAGGTGCGGTCCGGGCACATGCGCTCGGTGTTGGAGGAGTTGGCGGCGCAGGGGTCCACCACGTGGACGCGCCGGTACAGCGTGTTGGCCCTGGGGGGCGAGGGGGGGGCAGGGGGCGAGGGGGGAGGGGGGGGGAGTTAAGAGGGGAGGCGGAGGGGGGGGTCGCATGTGTTTCGCTGTCTTGATATTGACAAAGGAGGTCGCATATTGCGGTTTCGCTGTCTTGATATTGACAAAGGAGGTCGCATATTGCGGTTTCGCTGTCTTGATATTGACAAAGGAGGTCGCATATTGCGGTTTCGCTGTCTTGATATTGACAAAGGAGGTCGCATGTTGCGGTTTCGCTGTCTTGATATTGACAAAGGAGGTCGCATATTGCGGTTTCGCTGTCTTGATATTGACAAAGGAGGTCGCATATTGCGGTTTCGCTGTCTTGATATTGACAAAGGAGGTCGCATGTTGCGGTTTCGCTGTCTTGATATTGACAAAGGAGGTCGCATGTTGCGGTTTCGCTGTCTTGATATTGACAAAGGAGGTCGCATGTTGCGGTTTCGCTGTCTTGATATTGACAAAGGAGGTCGCATATTGCGGTTTCGCTGTCTTGATATTGACAAAGGAGGTCGCATATTGCGGTTTCGCTGTCTTGATATTGACAAAGGAGGTCGCATATTGCGGTTTCGCTGTCTTGATATTGACACCATAATGGAGCGCGCGTGCACGTGTGCGTGAATGGTTCACAGATCGATCCGGGCCTGGCGCTGGCCGAGGGCTGCTAACCCGGCGCAGTGACCGCAGCCCTGACGGAATGTAGACCGCCGGAGCGCACGCTCTCGGATACTAGGGAGAGGCGCGTCAGGGGCCTCTAGTCCCCCTAGAGGCCTTGCCGAACCAGCGTCAACTCCAAGATATGCGTGCAGCTGTGTACGCGGAGGCGCGGGCTGGGTTCACTTCGATCCAGCACGATGGGAAGCGTGCTTACTTGTTCCAGACGTAGTCGTATACGTCGTACGAGATGACGTACGGGTTGGTGGTCACCTTGGAGGTGTCGATGGGGAACGGCTTCTCGCAGCAGTACTGCGACTCTGTCGGCATGTATAGCTGGGGGAGGAGGGGGGTGGGAGGGAGGGAGGGAGGGAGACGGAAGGCAGGGGAGCACGAGGGCGGGTTGTGTGGGGTGGGGGTGGGGGCAGGGGTTCCGCGGGAGGCCTGGGCGGTGTGGAGACGCTCCTCAGCGACCCGTCGTTCCCCCGTTGTACAATGTCGTATTCTCCGTTTCCAATGCCGCACCCGCATCGCCCCGCCACACAACACTGCGCTGCGCAGTCGGGCGTCAAAACGCCTGACCTCCCCCCCCCTAAATGATCACCGGACGGGACCTCCCACCCACCCACCCACCCACCCACCCGCCGCACACAACACAACTATTGTGGCACTGCTCTGCCCTAGCATGTCACGCACCTAATCTTGCCCGCCTACGAACACACAAAAGAAGACACCCCGCCTCGTATCGATGCACAACAACAGAATCAAAAACCCTATCCCTCTACAAAACTAATAAAACTGCTAAAACCGCTAAAAACCCATATCAAACACCCAAGCACGTACGTTCTGGATGATCTGGTTTGAATCGATGATGCCGTCCAAGTTATCCGACGCGACCACGCCGGGCTCCAGGTAGCTGTCGTACAGATTGACGTACACATCCGCGTCGCCGACCATGGAGAGCACGGGCGGGGTGAGGTCGGTGGTGTTGAGGCGGCGCTTGTACACGTAGAAGTTGTAGGGCGTGGTGGAGAGCAGCGAGGTGGAGAAGACGGGGAAGAGGTTGAAGCGGAGGAGGTCCACCAGGCTCTGACTGGCCAGACTGCGCCGCACGTCCACCTCCGTCGAGTACTCCACGTAGATCTGGGGAGGTGAGGTGGGGTGGGGTGGGGTGCGTTGGAGGTGCGGTGCGTTGGAGGTGCGGTGCGTTGGAGGTGCGTTGGAGGTGCGTTGGCGGTGCGTTGGAGGTGCGGTGTGTTGGAGGTGCGTTGGAGCTGCGGTGCGTTGGAGGTGCGGTGCGTTGGAGGTGCGGTGCGTTGGCGGTGCGTTGGCGGTGCGTTGGAGTGCGGTGTGTTGGAGGTGCGTTGGAGGTGCGTTGGCGTGCGTTGGAGGTGCGTTGGAGGTGTGTTGGCGGTGCGTTGGCGGTGCGTTGGAGGTGCGGTGTGTTGGAGGTGCGTTGGCGGTGCGGTGCGTTGGAGGTGCGGTGCGTTGGAGGTGCGGTGGCGTTGGAGGTGCGTTGGCGGTGCGGTGCGTTGGAGGTGCGGTGCGTTGGAGGTGCGGTGCGTTGGAGGTGGGCGGTGCGTTGGAGGTGCGTTGGCGGTGCGTTGGAGGTGCGGTGCGTTGGAGGTGCGTCGGTGCGTTTGGAGGTGCGGTGCGTTGGAGGTCGGTGCGTTGGAGGTGCGGTGCGGTGCGGTGCGGTGCGGGTATGGGGATGGAGGCGGCGTGGGGGGGGGAAGGTGTTGAACATCCACATGGGGGGGGATCGGGTGGCGGATTGGTTGGGTCGGCGACGACGACGCATGCGGGCATATTCCGGCCGCCCCCATGGACATCGCGCCGGGCCATGTCCCCAAACACTCGCCTGCATGAAGAACGTCATTTTGGGCCAGCTGGTGTTGCGGTCTGGCGGCGCGGGGGCGGCGGCGGCGGCGGCAGGAAGCGCGCGTTGGGCGACCAGGGCGGCGGATGGGCGTCGGCGGCGCCGGGGGCGGCAAGCGCGCGCCGCCAGCGTGTAGTTCCGCATCGCGCCGTTCCAGTCGCCGTACTGCCACGTCAGCTTGTTGAGCCGTACACGCGCCGAGAACTGGTTGAAAGGCAACGCCTGCCGGATGGTGTTGGCGAAGTCCTGGCGCTGCGAGCGTTGTAGAGCATGGGCTGCATCCAGGCGTCTGCCACGACGGATAGGTTGGCAAGCACCACATTTACCACGATGTACTCGGCGGGTCAAATGAGTTGCCGGGGGTGCTGGTCAGCGCGTCGGGCTGCAGGGGATGGGGGGGGGGGGAGGCGGAGGAGGATGGGGGGAGGCGGAGGGGGGGAGGATGAAGTCAGTCAAGTCAGGGGGGCAAGGGGGAGGCGGGTTGAACAACGCGCGGCAAAATCAACGAAGCAGCTAAAACTCCAACTAAACATCTAAAAACCAGCAACGCAGCTTAAAACCCAACAAAGCAGCTAAAACCGAAACAAAGCAGTTGAATACCTAACAAAGCAACTTTAAAAAACCCAACAAAACAGCTTTAAATAACGAAGCTTCAAACCCAACAAAGGAGCTAAAATCCCAAACAAAGCTGCTAAAACCCCAACAAAGCAACTAAAACCCAACAAAGCAGCAAAAAAAAACAAGAGCTGCGCATCGGGGCTACCCAACACCAGTGACACCGCGTGTTTCCACATGCCAGGGGCAGGCAGCCGTACCCACACTTCGTATTCCGTACAGCGGTGCCGAGGCCCTTACCGTGCCGTTCGTGTCGTTCGAGCTTCCAGGATGTCCGACAGCGTTAGGTTGGTGGTGCTGAGCGGTGGAGGTGGTGGCGGGAAGCCGAGCGCGGTGGTGAGCTCGTTGAGGGGCGGCGGAGGCGGCGGGGGCGGCGGCGGCGGCCCAGGGAAATTAGGTGGCGCGGCGGCGGCGGCGGTGGCGCGGGGCGGCGGAATAGGAGGCGGTGGCGGTGGGG
>BDSI01000160.1:0-50939 GCA_003117195.1 Eudorina sp. 2006-703-Eu-15 | reverse complement strand
GCGCGGGCTGAGCTGGCAGGTCAGGAGCGACCGGGGGCGGCGGAGGCGGCGGCGGCGGCGGCGGGGGTGGCGGCGAAATATCCGGGGATGGCGGAGGTTGCAAGGGCGGCGGCGGGGGCGGGGCGCGGCGGCGGAGGGGGCAGATCCGGAGGGTCCTCAAACCCAGGCGGTGCAGACGGCGGCAGGCCTGGCAGAGGCGCCGCCGGCTCTGCGGCAAGTCGGGAGCGCTTGGTGGCGGCGGCGGCGGCGGCGGGGGCGGCGGCGGCGACGGTGCGGGCGGCGCGGGTGGTGGAGGCGGCGGGGCCGCCGGCGGGGGCGGCGGCGGCGGCGGCGGCGGCGGTGGCAGTGCCGATGGCAGGTCAGGCGGCGGCGCCAACGGCGGCGGCATGTCCGGTGACGCAGGAGGCGCGTGGGCCTGTCCAAGGCGGCACCAGGGAGGGGACGGGTGGCAGTGGGTCAAAATCTTACATACACAGGGCGGGCCCCCTGAGTGCATAACGCCCCAACAGTCCAACAAATAGGCTGAAAACAACCTAGATCTGCAGGTGTCAAGAGGGTTCACCAGTTGTCAGGTCCGGGCAGTTTGCACGACACGCCACCAAGGACGTGGCAACGCCCGCCGGATATCCGTACATAGTACGGCATGCCTAGCGAAGGACTCCGTACTTCCGTATTTAGAACCGAATGCGGGTAACCCTAATCCACAAGATGGCCCCGGGGCAATGACATGCGGTGTTGCTTACCATAGGGAGGTCCGGAGCGACCGGCGGTGGCGGCGGCGGCGGCGGCGGTGGTGGCGGCGGGGGTGAAATGTCCGGCGGCGGCGGCGGCAGGCCAGGTGGGGCGGCGGGCGGCGGCGGCGGCGGTGGGGGCCCATCAGGAAAGTTCGGAAAGTTGTCGGTCGACGGCGGCGGGGGCGCTGACGGCTCCGTCGGCGCCGTGGGAAGGTCAGGGGTTGTCGGCGGTGGCGGCGGTGGCGCGGCGGCGGCGGTGGTGGAGATGCTTTCACAGGGAAGGGCGGCGGCATGTCAGGCGGCGGCGGTGGCGGCGGCGGCGGTGGCGGCGGTGAAACAACTGGAACGTCTGGCGGCGGAGCCAAGGGGACGAACGGCGGCGGCGCAGCCGGGAGTGCGGGTAGTCGGGCGACGCCGGTGGTGGAGGTGGCGGCGGCGGCGCGGCGGGGGCTGATGGACGGCGCGTCAGGCGGTGGTGGCGCATCTGGTGGGGTGGCGGCGGGGCGGGGCGGAGGCGGCGGCAGCTCCGGAGGCATATTGGGATTGTACGGCGCAGCGGCGCTTGCGGAATCGTCGGCGACCGAGGCACCATGGGCATGTCCGGAAAGCCCGGGGGTGGCGGTGGCGCGGCGGCGGCGGCGGTGGTGGCGGCTGGGTGACGGCGGCGGCGGCGCATCGGGTGGCGCGGCGGCGGTGGTGGCGGCGGCGCGGCGGGTGCCTGGCGTGTCCGGCGGCGGCATGGCGGGTTGGCGCGGCCGGCAGAGCGCCGGGGAGCTGCATTGCGAGGGAGGGCGGGGCCAGCGGTTGGCGCAAATTCAGTTACGGGTAAACCGTGCATTAACTAAGTCCCGTGCGCCTAGATACCTCCTTGGTGCTTGGGCCGGCGGCCCGCGGCGCGCGCACTCGCGGTTCAAACATGCAAACCCTAACAACTCTGCCAACCCTGATAACATCTGGGATACCTCTGCCACCACGCCTAAAATCTCTGCCAAGTTCGCGTAGTCGAGCCCCAGAGAGCGAAGCAAAAACACAGGAAAACGGGGAAAACCCTGGGTGAATGCTGCTTGCTTGCTTGTGCCGTACATGGTGAGTTGGACCTTACCGTGGGTGGTTCCGGTGCCCCGGGCGGCGGCGGCGGCGGCGGTGGCGGCGGCGGCGGCGGGGGTGCAATTGGCGGCGGCGGCGGCGGGTTGAGTGGTGTGGCGGCGGTGGTGTGGTGGCGGCGGCGGGGGTGCATCCGGCGAGTCCGCGGCGGCGCGGTGGGCGGCGGCAAAAGGGGCTGTACCGATGAGTCATCCGGTGCATCCGAAGGGCCGGCGGCGAGGCGGCGGCGGCGGCGGCGGGGCGGAGGCGGCTCTGGCGGCGGCGGCGACGGTGCGGATGGCGGTGGCGGCGGCGGAGGTGGCGGTGGCGGCGGCGGCCGGGATGGCGCGTCGGGCCAATCCTCTGATGGAGGTGGCGGTAGGTCGGGGAAGGATGGGGGCGGGGGACTATCGGAAACAGCGGCGGCGGTGGCGGCGGCGGCGGCGGTGGTGTATCTGACGGGACGTCGGCGGCGGGGGCGGCGGGGGTGCGAGCGGGGGCGGCGGTGGCGGCGGCGGCGGCGGCGGCGACGGCGCCACGTCCGGCGTCGGAGGGTCGACAATCCGCAGCGGCGGCGGGACGTCGGAGCGACCGCCGGAAGCTCCGGCATATCCGGTACGGCAGGCGGCGGCGGCGGGGGCGGCGGCGGTGGGGCGGCGGCGGAATGGGCGGCGGCGGCGGGGGCGCATGGGGCGGCGGCGGCGGCGGTGGTGGTGGCGGCGGCGGCCACACCGCGGCCGGCAGGTCCGGCGGCGGCGGCACGACAGGGACGTGGGGCGGCGCTTGTGGCAGCTGCGCGTGGCAAAACAAAAGAGGGACGTCCCGGGAGTTTCAAGACAATCGCTCTGACACAGCGTGGAAGGTAATCGTAAGACTTCAGACTATCAGAAAGAACAACCGCCTGTAGCGAAAGAAGGATACCGATACGACATACGAACCATAACAAAAGGAGACACAGAATGCGCCCAGTCAAGCAGGCAAGGGGGGTAAAGACGGGCAGCCGCTTCAAACCGATCAGATTCAGTTGACCTGCGCGGCCGTCAATCAAATGCGGGGGAGCGACTAAGGGGGCACTGGGGCGACCGTGAGTTAATACTGCTCACCGTTGGCGGCGGCGGGTCCGGCGGCGGCGGAGGTGGCGGCGGCGGCGGCGGGCTCGGCGGTGGGATGCCAGGGCTGAGCGGCGGGAAGAGGGGTGGCGGCGGCGGCGGAGGGGGCGGCGGCGGCGGCGGCGCCAAATCGTGCATTTCCGGCGGCGGGGCAAACGGTAGCTCTGGCGGCGGTAAAGAGGGCTCCGCCGGCATGTCAGGTACTGTTGGCGGCGGCGGCGGTGGTGGGGTGGCGGCGGCGGCGGCGGAATGGGCGGCGGCGGTGGTGGAGCATGGGGCGGTGGCGGCGGCGGCGGTGGCGGCGGCGGCGGTGGCCGCTCGGGCGCCCTAGGCGGCGGCACGTCGGGGCTGAACTGGGCCGGCGGCGGCAGATTAGGCAGGGAGGGCATGTCCGGAATCCCCGGCGGTGGTGGCGGCGGCGGCGGTGGCGGCGGCGGCGGCGAAACCGGCTCCTCAACAAACGGCGGCGGCGCGTCGGGCGGCGGGGGCGGCGGCGGGGGTGGCGGGGGTGGCGATGCATCGTCGTGGATCTCCGGCGGAGGCGCAGGGGGTACGCCAGGCGGCGGCAAGGCTGGCAGATCGGGCATGTCGGGTACTGCGGGGGAGGTGGCGGCGGCGGTGGCGGCGGCGGCGGTGGCGGGATAGGGGGTGGCGGCGGCGGTGCATGAGGCGGCGGCGGCGGCGGGGGCGGGGCGGCGGCGGAGGGCGGGACGGGGCGAGCGGAGGCGGTTGTTGCGGCGGCGGCACGCCAGGCGCGAGGGGCTGATCGGTAGGGAGACCTGGCGCAGTCGGGGGCGGAGGCGGCGGCGGTGGTGGCGGCGGCGGAGAAATTGCCGGGGCATCAGGAGGAGGCGGGGCATCCGGCGGCGGCGGCGGTGGTGGCGGCGGCGGGGGCGGGCTTGCGACGGGGGGAAGGTCCGGTGGCGGCGCATCAGGGTTGTACGGCGGCGGCTGGGCGGGCATCTCGGGCATCTCCGGGCTCGCCGGTGGTGGAGGTGGCGGCGGCGGCGGTGGCGGCGGCGGGGGACTGGCGGCAGGGGCCGGCGGTGGTGCATCTGGTGGCGGAGGAGGCGGCGGAGGGGGCGGCGGCGGCGGCAGCTCCGGAGGCATGTTGGGATTGTACGGCGGCAGCGGCGCTTGCGGGATCGTCGGCGACCGAGGCACCATGGGCATGTCCGGAAAGCCCGGGGGTGGCGGAGGCGGCGGCGGCGGCGGTGGCGGCGGCGGCAGGGGCGAAGGTGGCGGCGGCAGGCCCGGCGGCGGCGGCGGCGGGGGTGGCGGCGGCGGCGGCGGGTGCCTGGCGTGTCCGGCGGCGGCGGCGCCGGTGGGAGGTCGGGCACCCCGCCAGGAGGCTGCGGGTCAAAACCGAAAGGTGAGGGATCCGTTTGGGAACAGCCATGCGGTATATTAGAATAAAACAATCAACCGAGTCGTCGGAAGGGCGGCGGGGACATCGGTGCATAGCTCACAGTGAATGTTGAGGTATGCGAGGCAATACAAAAGGATTCCCGTACAGCACCCGGGTCTTGCCCCCAAAGGCAACGTCGTCCCCCTTCTGACAATCAAGATTGCGAAACAGAAACCAACATCGTCCCCGTGAAGAGGCGATGCGGTCTTCGGTCCCGTTGCTTACCAGGAACGGCGGCGGCGGCGACGGGGGCGGTGGCGGCGGCGGCGGCGGTGGTGGCGGCGACGCGCCCGGAGGGAGGTCCGGCGGCGGCATGCCCGGCGGCGGCGGCGGCGGTGGCGGAGGTGGCGGCGGCAGCGAAGATGGCTGGTCCGGCGGCGGCGCTGTCGGCGGCGGCGCAGCGGGGGCGTGAGTTGTATCTGACGGCATGTCCGGTGTTGCCGGCGGCGGTGGTGGCGGTGGCGGCGGCGGTGGCGGCAGCGGTGCGTCCGGCGATTGCGGCGGCACGCCCGGCGGCGGCGGCGGCGGCGGTGGCGGCGGTGGCGGGGGTTGCAATGGCGCGCTCGGAGGCGGACGCCCCGGCGGATCACCAGCGGGCGCCGATGGCTGTGGGGGCTCATTCGGCATTGTCGGCGGCGGCGGTGGCGGCGGCGGCGGCGGTGGCGGCGGAGTCAGTGAGACAACCGGCTCTCCGGGTGCCTTTGGCGGCGGCGGCGGCGGTGGCGGCGGCGGCGGTGGCGGCAAAATCGGCGGCGCGTGCTCGAACGGCGACAAGGGCGGCGGCGGCGACGCGGGTGTTGGGCCGCTGACACTGGGCATATCAGGCGTCGCCGGCGGTGGCGGCGGCGGCGGTGGCGGCGGCGGCGACATGGGCGGATTGTCTGGCGGCGGCGGCCGGCCCGTTGGCGGTGGTGGTGGAGGCGGTGGAGGTGGCGGAGGCGGGGCTGAGGGATGATCGGGCGGCGGAGCTGTTGGCGGCGGCGCAGCGGGGGCGGGCGTGGTGTCCGACGGCATGTCCGGTGTTGCCGGGGGCGGTGGCGGCGGCGGCGGCGGTGGTGGAGGCGACGCGCCGGAGGGAGGTCCGGCGGCGGCATGCCCGGCGGCGGCGGCGGCGGTGGCGGTGGCGGCGGCGGCAGCGCAGATGGCTGGTCCGGCGGCGGCGCTGTCGGCGGTGGCGCAGCGGGGGCGTGAGTGGTGTCTGTCGGCATGTCTGGTGTTGCCGGCGGCGGTGGTGGCGGTGGCGGAGGCGGTGGCGGCAGCGGTGCGTCCGGCGATGGCGGCGGCACGCCCGGCGGCGGCGGCGGTGGCGGCGGCGGTGGCGGAGGGCGTGAAACCGTCGGGGAGTCGGAGGGGGTGGGAACAGATTCGACGGCGGCGGAGGCACCTGCGGTGATGACGGCAGATCCGGAGCGCCCGGTGGCGGCGGCGGTGGCGGCGGCGGCGGCGGGGGGCTGATGGACGGCGCAACAGGTGGCGGCGGCGCGTGGGGCGGCGGCGGCGGCGGCGGGGGTGGCGGCGGCGGCGGGGTGTACGTCGCGTCAAGAGGCGCGTCAGGGCCTGGCGACGACGGCGAGCTGGGCGCGGGCGGCATGTTCGGGCTCGCTGGGGTGCCCGGCGGCGGCGGCGGCGGCGGCGGTGGCGGCGGTGGACTGATGGACGGCGCGTCAGGCGGCGGCGGCGCGTGGGTGGCGGCGGCGGCGGCGGCGGTGGCGGCGGCGGCGAGGCAGTGCTCGACATCTGGGGCCAGTCGGGTGACGGCGGCTCCAACGGTGGTGCGCCGGGGAGCTGCGAGCAGCACGACGTGGGGTTGGGCGGCACGTTCAACCGGCTCCGAAACACCTTACTGCTTTAGCGGCTGTCAGCGCAGTGGCAAGCACCGAGTAATTCCAGCAAAGCAACAGGCTCTCAGCCTCCCAAACACTTACCGGTGATGGCGGGGGCTGCGCCGGCGGCGGCGGGGGCGGCGGCGGCGGCGGCGGCGGCGACGTAGAGCGGCCATCCGGCGTTGGAGGCTGAAGCGGCGGTGGCGGCGGCGGCGGTGGCGGTGGAGGCGGTGGCTGCATAGGCGTGTCCGGCGGCGGCGCGTCCGGCTGCAGCGGCGGCGGTGCGGCGGGCTCCTTCCAGTTACCGTCCGGCGCGGCCGGCGGCGGCGGCGGTGGCGGCGGCGGCGGCGGGGCGTCAGGTGGCACGCCTGGTGGCGGCGGCGCACGAGGTGGCGGCGGCGGAGGCGGCGGAGGTGGCGGAGGAGGCTGCGCCGGACCCGACGGCGGCGGCGTCGCGTTCACATCACGGCCAGGAGAGGTTGGCTGAGAAGGTACATCTGGCATGCCTGGTATGCCGGGCGGTGGCGGCGGCGGCGGGGGAGGAGGCGGCGGCGGCGACGAATCTGACACCGGCGGCGGCGGCGCCAACGGCGGCGGCGGCGGGGGCGGCGGCGGGGGCGGAGGTGAGACGGCGGAGGGCAGATGAGGTGGCGGCGCCAGAGGCGGCGGCATGTCCGGCGAGGCAGGGGATGGCGAGGCATCTGGGAATTGCGGCGGTGGCGGCGGTGGCGGCGGCGGCGGCGGGGGTGGTGCTGATGTGTCCACCGGCGGCGGGGCTGTAGCGGCGGCGGCGGAGGTGGCGGAGGCGGGGGCGGCGGGAGCGCGTCGGGCGCCTGCGGCGGCGGTGCAGTGGGCGGCGGCAGGTCAGGTGACACGGGCGCAGGGCGGTCCCATGAAGGCGTCTGGGGTGGCGGCGGCGGCGGTGGCGGCGGCGGCGGCGGCGAGCTGGCGTCCACACCAGGCGGTGACGGCGCATGTGGGGGAGGCGGCGGCGGTGGCGGTGGCGGCGGCGGCGGGGCTGATGGTTGGTCGGGCGGCGGTGCTGTCGGCGGCGGCGCAGCGGGGGCGTGAGTGGTGTCTGACGGCATGTCTGGTGTTGCCGGCGGCGGTGGTGGCGGTGGTGGCGGCGGCGGCGGTTGTGAAGTGGGAGTGTTGGGAGGAGGCGGAACACCGGGGGGTGGCGGCGGAGGCGGGGCGGGGCGGCGGGGACGACACGCCAGGCGGCGGTGGGGCTGCCGGCGGGGTAGGTGCCGAGGGTGCGGCAGGGGTCTTCGAAACGCTGGGCGTGTCTGGGGTGCCAGGCGGCGGTGGCGGCGGCGGGGGAGGAGGCGGCGGCGGCGACGAATCTGACACCGGCGGCGGCGGCGCCAACGGCGGCGGCGGAGGGGGCGGCGGCGGCGGCGGGGGTGAGACGGCGGAGGGCAGGTGAGGTGGCGGCGCCAGAGGCGGCGGCATGTCCGGCGAGGCAGGGGATGGCGAGGCATCTGGGAACTGCGGGGGTGGCGGCGGTGGCGGCGGCGGCGGCGGGGGTGGTGCTGATGTGTCCACCGGCGGCGGGGGCTGCAGCGGCGGCGGCGGAGGTGGCGGAGGCGGGGGCGGCGGGAGCGCGTCGGGCGCCTGCGGCGGCGGTGCAGTGGGCGGCGGCAGGTCAGGTGACACGGGCGCAGGGCGGTCCCATGAAGGCGTCTGGGGTGGCGGCGGCGGCGGTGGCGGCGGCGGCGGCGGCGAGCTGGCGTCCACACCAGGCGTTGACGGCGCATGTGGAGGAGGCGGCGGCGGCGGCGGGGGCGGGGGCGGCGGAAGCGCAGATGGCTGATCGGGCGGCGGTGCAATGGGCGGCGGCGCAGCGGGGGCGTGAGTGGTATCTGACGGCATGTCTGGTGTTGCCGGCGGCGGTGGTGGCGGTGGCGGTGGTGGCGGTGGTGATATGCTGGGAACGTTGGGAGGAGGCGGAACACCCGGGGGTGGCGGCGGAGGCGGGGGCGGGGGCGGCGGTGACGACACGCCAGGCGGCGGTGGGGCTGCCGGCGGGGTAGGTGCCGAGGGTGCGGCAGGGGTCTTCGAAACGCTGGGCGTGTCTGGGGTGCCAGGCGGCGGTGGCGGCGGCGGGGGAGGAGGCGGCGGCGAGGAAGCATCGACCACCGGCGGCGGCGGCGCCAACGGCGGCGGCGGAGGGGGCGGCGGCGGCGGCGGGGGTGAGACGGCGGAGGGCAGGTGAGGTGGCGGCGCCAGAGGCGGCGGCATGTCCGGCGAGGCAGGAGATGGCGAGGCATCTGGGAACTGCGGGGGTGGCGGCGGTGGCGGAGGCGGAGGCGGGGGTGAGGCCGACGTGTCGACCTGCGGCGGGGGCTGCAGCGGCGGCGGTGGAGGTGGCGGCGGCGGCGGCGGCGGGAGCGCGTCGGGCGCCTGCGGCGGCGGTGCAGTGGGCGGCGGCAAATTTGGCTCCGCAGGATACGTCTTGTCGGAAGGAACCGATGGCGGCGGCGGCGGCGGCGGAGGCGGCGGCGGCGGTGGGCTTGCGTCCGGCACCGGCAGTGGCGGCTGATGTGGCGGCGGCGGCGGAGGCGGGGGCGGCGGTGGAGGCGGAGTTCCGGGCTGGTCCGGTGGCGGCGATGGCAGCCTGCCGCCATCAGCTGGGCTTGACGGCTGAGAGGGCACCTCTGGCATGTCTGGAGTACCTGGCGGCGGCGGCGGCGGTGGCGGGGGCGGCGGCGGCGGCAGTGAGCTGGTACCGGTCGGCGCCGATGGCGTAGCGGGTGGCGGAGGCGGCGGAGGCGGTGGCGGCGGAGGCGGCGTGACGGGGGTCCCCGGCGGTGGCGCGACGGGCGGAGGCATATCAGGCGTCGCAGGGGACGGTCCGTCCGACGACGGAGTCGCGGGCGGCGGGGCGGCGGCGGCGGCGGCGGGGGCGGCGACGCGGCAGTGCCGGACGGGGCCGAAGGCGTGGCAGGGGGCGGCGGGGGCGGCGGGGGCGGTGGTGGCGGCGGCGCGGTTGGACTATCTGGGGGTGGCGCTGGCGGAAGGGTGTTGACCGGGCTCGAGGGTGCGATGGGCACATGTGAAGTATCTGGCTGGGAGGGCGGCGGCGGCGGCGGCGGTGGCGGCGGTGGTGGCGGCGATGCGCTGATGCCCGGTGGCGGCAACCCTGGTGGCGGTGGCGGGGGCGGCGGGGGTGGTGGCGGGGGTGCAGCCGGGGCATCCGGCGGCGGCGCAGCAGGCGGTGGAGATCCCGGGCTTGCAGGAACCGGTTGGTCTGATACGGGGACTCCAGGTGGCGGCGGCGGAGGTGGCGGCGGCGGCGGCGGCGCCGCGGTGGCACCAGGTGATGGCGGTGGCAGGTGTGGCGGCGGCGGGGGCGGGGGCGGCGGAGGTGGCGACGTTAGGGTCATATCCGTTGGCACGTCCGGCGGCGGCGCTGCTGGTGGCGGGCTTCCCGGTTCTCGAGGATATGTGGGGTCAACGGTCGGGGTTTGCGGCGGCGGCGGGGGCGGCGGCGGCGGGGGCGGGGGCGACGTGCCAGGTGAGGCAGGTGGCGGCGGTATGTGTGGTGGCGGAGGCGGAGGCGGGGGCGGCGGCGGGGGCGACGCCGACCCCGGGAGGTCTGGCGGCGGCGCTGTTGGAGGCGGGGATGATGGCTCCCTGGGGTACAAGGGGTCGACGGACGGAGCCCCTGGCGGCGGCGGAGGTGGCGGCGGCGGCGGCGGCGGAGATACTCCTGGCACGAATGGAGATGGTGGTGTGTGCGGCGGCGGTGGCGGCGGCGGCGGCGGTGGTGGCGGCGACGCCGATCCTGGCAGGTCCGGCGGCGGTGCAACAGGCGGCGGGGACAGCGGTGCCGCTGGCGCCGGCTGCGCGGATGGAACCGCGGGAGGCGGTGGCGGGGGTGGCGGTGGCGGCGGAGGCTGAACACCGGGGGTCAGCGGTGGCGGCGGTACATTTGGCGGCGGCGGCGGCGGTGGTGGTGGCGGCGGCGGCGACATTGCACCAGGCAAGTCAGGAGGTGGCGCGCTTGGTGGCGGGGAGGCAGGTAAGCGCTTAGGCTGTGAGCCAGGCGGCACTGTCGGGAAACTCGGCGGCGGTGGCGGAGGCGGCGGCGGGGGCGGCGGCTGCACATCGATATCTGGCGACGGCGGCGGTTGTTGTGGCGGTGGCGGTGGCGGCGGTGGCGGTGGTGGAGGAGAGGTAACCCCAGGCAGATCGGGTGGCGGTGCAATAGGTGGTGGCGCAAGAGGCGGCCACGTCTCCAGCGACTCCTGGGTCGGAAGAGATGGCGGCGGCGGCGGCGGTGGTGGCGGTGGCGGAGACGACATGTCTGCCGGCATAAGTGGCCGCGGGGCGAATGGTGGCGGCGGCGGCGGAGGCGGCGGCGGAGGTGGGGATGCCGATCCCGGGAAGTCCGGCGGCGGCGCAGTTGGTGGCGGAGACGATGGTTCCCTGGGGTACGTGGGGTCAATGGACGGTGCTGATGGTGGCGGCGGCGGTGGCGGCGGCGGCGGCGGAGGCAACTCGCCCGGGACAACTGAGGACGGTGGTGTGAGCGGCGGTGGCGGCGGAGGCGGCGGCGGTGGTGGCGGCGACGCCGATCCTGGCAGGTCCGGCGGCGGTGCAACAGGCGGCGGGGACAGCGGTGCCGCTGGCACCGGCTGCGCGGATGGAACCGCGGGAGGCGGTGGCGGGGGTGGCGGTGGCGGCGGAGGCTGAACACCGGGGGTCAGCGGTGGCGGCGGTACATTTGGCGGCGGCGGCGGCGGTGGTGGCGGCGGCGGCGGCGACATTGCACTAGGCAGATCAGGAGGGGGAGCGGTTGGTGGCGGAGTGTCAGGGGCGCGCAGAACATTGGAGCCGGGCGGCACTGCCGGGAAACTCGGCGGCGGTGGCGGTGGCGGCGGCGGGGGCGGCGGCTGCACATCTGTATCAGGCGACGGCGGCGGCAGGTGCGGCGGCGGCGGTGGCGGCGGTGGCGGGGGTGGAGGAGAGACAGCCCCAGGCAGATCGGGTGGCGGTGCAATAGGTGGTGGCGCAAGAGGCGGCCGCGTCTCCAGCGACTCCTGGGTCGGAAGAGATGGCGGCGGCGGCGGCGGTGGTGGCGGTGGTGGAGGCGACATGTCTAACGGTACCAGCGGCGGCGGGGCGAATGGTGGCGGCGGAGGCGGCGGTGGCGGTGGCGGCGGCGATGAAGCCCCGGGCAAGTCCGGAGGCGGTGCAGTTGGCGGTGGCGACAGGGGTGCGCGGGGTACCTTCTCCTGGCCGGGCGGCAACGACGGCGGCGGAGGCGGCGGGGGCGGGGGCGGCGGCGGCGACGCGCCGGGTGACTGCGGCGGTGGCGAATGTGGTGGCGGCGGCGGCGGTGGCGGCGGCGGCGGCGGGGAGGTGGTGCCTGGGAGGTCGGGGGGCGGTGCTGTTGGCGGAGGCAGTGAGGGAGACCTGCCGTCTGTGGAGGCCTGCGCTGGAAACTCAGGAGGCGGCGGTGGTGGCGGCGGCGGCGGCGGTGGCGACACATCTGCAACTGCCGGCTGCGGTGGCGCACGGGGCGGCGGTGGAGGCGGCGGCGGCGGCGGCGGTGGCGAAGCGGACCCAGGCAAGCCAGGCGGAGGCGCAGCTGGTCCTGGGGACGCCGGTGCCAGCGGTGTTCCCCCATCCCTAGGCGGGACGTTCGGGAACGACGGCGGCGGCGGCGGCGGGGGTGGTGGCGGCGGCGGCACGCCCGGTGCTGGTGACGGTGGCGGAAAGTGCGGTGGCGGCGGCGGCGGTGGCGGTGGTGGTGGTGGAGACGCAGCCCCAGGCAGGTCGGGAGGTGGTGCAGTGGGAGGAGGGAAGAGCGGGGCTGCGGGCGTGGGCTGGTTGGAGACCGGGGCACCGGGGGGCGGCGGCGGGGGCGGGGGAGGTGGCGGCGGCAACATGGCATCTGGAGACGGCGGCGGTAGATGCGGCGGCGGCGGCGGCGGTGGCGGCGGCGGCGGTGGCGACGCGCGTGCACTGGGCAAATCGGGCGGTGGCGCCGTCGGTGGCGGCATCCCGAGCGCCGCAGGGGTCGGGCGGTCGAAAACCGGAACAGCTGGCGGCGGCGGTGGGGGTGGCGGCGGTGGCGGCGGCGACGCTCCCGTGGGTGGCGGTGGCGGTACGCGAGGCGGTGGTGGCGGCGGCGGTGGCGGGGGAGGCGGTGACCCAAACATCTCGGGGGTATCAGGTGGCGGCGCCGTCGGTGGCGGCCACAGCGGCGCCCTCGGGACTGGGCGGCTCGACACAGGAATACTTGGCGGCGGAGGCGGAGGAGGCGGCGGTGGCGGCGGTGCTGATACCCCTGGCGGTGAAGGTGGCGGCGCGTGCGGCGGTGGAGGCGGCGGCGGTGGAGGCGGCGGAGGTGACATCGAAGAAGGCACGTCCGGCGGCGGCGCCGTCGGCGGCGGCGACAGCGGCGCCCTCGGGACCGGGCGGCTCGACACCGGAATACTTGGCGGCGGCGGAGGCGGCGGCGGAGGAGGAGGCGGTGCTGATACCCCTGGCGGTGAAGGTGGCGGCGCGTGCGGCGGTGGAGGCGGCGGCGGTGGAGGAGGCGGAGGTGACATCGAAGACGGCACGTCCGGCGGCGGCGCCGTCGGCGGCGGCCACAGCGGCGCCCTCGGTGTCGGGAGGCTCGAGACCGGAATACTTGGCGGCGGCGGCGGGGCGGAGGAGGCGGTGGCGGCGACATCCCTGTTAGTGAAGGAGGCGGCAGAAGTGGAGGTGGAGGCGGCGGCGGTGGAGGTGGCGGAGGTGACGCAGAAGAAGGCACGTCCGGCGGCGGCGCCGTCGGCGGCGGCGACAGCGGCGCCCTCGGGACTGGGCGGCTCGACACCGGAATACTTGGCGGCGGAGGCGGCGGCGGAGGAGGAGGCGGCGGTGCGGATATCCCTGGCGGTGAAGGTGGCGGCGCGTGCGGCGGTGGAGGCGGCGGCGGTGGAGGCGGCGGAGGTGACATCGAAGAAGGCACGTCCGGCGGCGGCGCCGTCGGCGGCGGCGACAGCGGCGCCCTCGGGACCGGGCGGCTCGACACCGGAATACTTGGCGGCGGCGGAGGCGGCGGCGGAGGAGGAGGCGGTGCTGATACCCCTGGCGGTGAAGGTGGCGGCGCGTGCGGCGGTGGAGGCGGCGGCGGTGGAGGAGGCGGAGGTGACATCGAAGACGGCACGTCCGGCGGCGGCGCCGTCGGCGGCGGCCACAGCGGCGCCCTCGGTGTCGGGAGGCTCGAGACCGGAATACTTGGCGGCGGAGGCGGGGGCGGAGGAGGCGGTGGCGGCGACATCCCTGTTAGTGAAGGAGGCGGCAGAAGTGGAGGTGGAGGCGGCGGCGGTGGAGGTGGCGGAGGTGACGCAGAAGAAGGCACGTCCGGCGGCGGCGCCGTCGGCGGCGGCGACAGCGGCGCCCTCGGGACTGGGCGGCTCGACACCGGAATACTTGGCGGCGGAGGCGGCGGCGGAGGAGGAGGCGGCGGTGCGGATATCCCTGGCGGTGAAGGTGGCGGCGCGTGCGGCGGTGGAGGCGGCGGCGGTGGAGGCGGCGGAGGTGACATCGAAGAAGGCACGTCCGGCGGCGGCGCCGTCGGCGGCGGCGACAGCGGCGCCCTCGGGACCGGGCGGCTCGACACCGGAATACTTGGCGGCGGCGGAGGCGGCGGCGGAGGAGGAGGCGGTGCTGATACCCCTGGCGGTGAAGGTGGCGGCGCGTGCGGCGGTGGAGGCGGCGGCGGTGGAGGAGGCGGAGGTGACATCGAAGACGGCACGTCCGGCGGCGGCGCCGTCGGCGGCGGCCACAGCGGCGCCCTCGGTGTCGGGAGGCTCGAGACCGGAATACTTGGCGGCGGAGGCGGGGGCGGAGGAGGCGGTGGCGGCGACATCCCTGTTAGTGAAATAGGCGGCAGAAGTGGAGGTGGAGGCGGCGGCGGTGGAGGTGGCGGAGGTGACGTCGAAGAAGGCACGTCCGGCGGCGGCGCCGTCGGCGGCGGCGACAGCGGCGCCCTCGGGACTGGGCGGCTCGACACCGGAATACTTGGCGGCGGAGGCGGCGGCGGAGGAGGAGGCGGCGGTGCGGATATCCCTGGCGGTGAAGGTGGCGGCGCGTGCGGCGGTGGAGGCGGCGGCGGTGGAGGAGGCGGAGGTGACATCGAAGACGGCACGTCCGGCGGCGGCGCCGTCGGCGGCGGCCACAACGGCGCCCTCGGGACCGGGCGGCTCGACACAGGAATACTTGGCGGAGGAGGAGGAGGCGGAGGAGGAGGAGGCGGTGCCGATACACCTGGCGGTGAAGGTGGAGGCGCGTTCGGCGGTGGAGGCGGCGGCGGTGGAGGAGGCGGAGGTGACATCGAAGACGGCACGTCCGGCGGCGGCGCCGTCGGCGGCGGCCACAACGGCGCCCGCGGGACTGGGCGGCTCGAGACCGGAATACTTGGCGGCGGAGGCGGCGGCGGCGGTGGCGGTGGCGGCGACATCCCTGTTGGTAAAGCAGGCGGCAGACGTGGAGGGGGAGGCGGCGGCGGTGGGGGAGGCGGAGGTGACGCCGAAGACGGCACGTCCGGCGGCGGCGCCGTCGGCCGCGGCGACAGCGGCGCCCTCGGGACTGGGCGGCTCGACACAGGAATACTTGGCGGCGGCGGAGGCGGAGGCGGCGGTGGCGGCGGTGCTGATACCCCTGGCGGTGAAGGTGGCGGCGCGTGCGGCGGTGGAGGCGGCGGCGGTGGAGGCGGCGGAGGTGACGCCGAAGAAGGCACGTCCGGCGGCGGCGCCGTCGGCGGCGGCGACAGCGGCGCCCTCGGGACTGGGCGGCTCGACACCGGAATACTTGGCGGCGGCGGAGGCGGCGGCGGCGGTGGCGGCGGTGCTGATATCCCTGGCGGTGAAGGTGGCGGCGCGTGCGGCGGTGGAGGCGGCGGCGGTGGAGGCGGCGGAGGAGGCGTCGAAGACGGCACGTCCGGCGGCGGCGCCGTCGGCGGCGGCCACAGCGGCGCCCTCGGGACTGGGCGGCTCGACACCGGAATACTTGGCGGCGGCGGAGGCGGCGGCGGAGGAGGAGGCGGTGCTGATACCCCTGGCGGTGAAGGTGGCGGCGCGTGCGGCGGTGGAGGCGGCGGCGGTGGAGGCGGCGGAGGCGACGTCGAAGAAGGCACGTCCGGCGGCGGGGCCGTCGGCGGCGGCGACAGCGGCGCCCTCGGGACTGGGCGGCTCGACACCGGAATACTTGGCGGCGGCGGAGGCGGAGGCGGCGGTGGCGGCGGTGCCGATACCCCTGGCGGTGAAGGTGGCGGCGCGTGAGGCGGCGGAGGCGGCGGCGGTGGAGGCGGCGGAGGTGACGCCGAAGAAGGCACGTCCGGCGGCGGCGCCGTCGGCGGCGGCCACAGCGGCGCCCTCGGGACTGGGCGATTTGAGGTTGGGACACTTGGCGGCGGCGGCGGCGGAGGTGGCGGTGGCGGCGGCAACGCTCCTGGCGGGGACGGTGGCGGCGCATGCGGCGGTGGCGGCGGCGGCGGCGGCGGTGGCGGAGGCGACGCCGAGTCAGGCAAGTCCGGCGGCGGCGCCGACGGCGGAGGCGACAGCGGCGCCATCGGCGTTGGCCGCTTGGACAACGGGACCGCAGGTGGCGGCGGCGGCGGCGGTGGCGGTGGCGGCGGCAATCCTGGCGACCCCGGCGGCGGCGGCGTCAATGGCGGCGGTGGCGGCGGCGGCGGTGGCGGCGGTGGTGACCCGTCCACGTCCGGATCACTTGGGGGTGGTGGGATCAGACTGATCGGCGGCGGTGGCGACGGCGACGGCGGGAAGTTCGGCGGGAAGTCCGGTATGAGCGGCGCCAACGGCAGCGGCGGCGCCTGCGGCGCATCCGGCCTGTTGCCCGGCGGCGGCGTGGGCGGCGGCGATGGCGGCGAGATCGGCGGCGACGGAGGCGACGTTGGCTCGCTGGGGTTCAGCGGCACCGTCTCCGTGCGGCACAGGAACGGCAGTCGGTTGCCGCATGGCCTGTCGTCCCAACGATAGCAGTACTCCGACCCGTCGGTCCACATCTCAGCAGCGGCGCAATCCTGGCTGCCGCCGAAGTTGTCCGGCTGGTAGCTCAGCGCGTTTGCGATGGCGGTGACGGAGGTGCATGCGACGCTGGTGGGGTTCCAGAGGCCCAGCCCGGCGGTGGTGCCGTCCGCGTACCAGAACCAGGAGCTCGAGTCGAGGTAGTCGCGGTGGACGCCAATCCAGACCGCCGGGTCGTACAACTGCATGTACGGCAAGGGTACGGCATAGTGTTGAAGCAGGCTGCAAACTCCCAGGTCGAACTGGCGCTCTTTCTTTTTTTTTTCCTGGACCGCGTGGGTTATATCCACACGGCACCCACGCGCCGGCCCACGTCCCGGAAATGTGCATTCCACCGTCCAAACAACAGCGACGCAGGACAGGGCGGCTGGCTGCACGGTACGGTACGGTACGGTACAGTACCGGACGTTATCGTACGGTACAGCCGTCGCGCATCCCGGTTGACCCTTTTCCATCTCCGCGCACGCACGCACGCACGCACGCACGCACGCACGCCCACACCGCCTGAGCACTGGTCGCATGCACGCAGGTACACACCCCGTCTGTACGGTAAGTATATCTGCACCTGGGCTCTCGGTCGGGCGGGTTCCTTGATTGAACACACCCCGTCCATCCCAATGCCCAAACATCCTGCCCCGCGCCGCCGCCGGCACGGACCCTACCCGACACGCACCGCCTCAATGTCTGACTGCAGCTGCGCCATGACCGCGTTGAAGGTGGCGTCGTCCTCGAAGTAGGCCAGGGAGGTGGAGTAGGCGGTGCAGAGCGCGTCGGCGTCGTCGAACGTCATGGGCGAGTCGACGAACAGCCAGAAGACGGTGCCATCCAGCGTGAAGTTGTGCGCCGCGGGGACTGCGGGCGCATCACGGGAAGGGGCCGCGGGTTTGCGTTTTTAACGCATGGAAATCCGAGGTGTGTGTACTTTAATGAAAAACCCGTGTGTTTACAAGAGAAACACGTGTGCATACATCGCATGGAAATCCGTGCGCCCAACGAAGAAACCCACCCGACCCGAACCTGCCCCTGACCCAGCAAGAAACGCCCCATAAACCAGCCTGGGCACAACAGCACGTACCAGAAAAAGCATGCAACATGGACTTGCCAGAAGGTGCAACAGCAGCCGTGAAGAACGGCAGCGAACCAGACTGACCGCGCCACCACCACCACGGGCGCGCGATGCGAACCGGCACCCAACCAGGGCTCCAGGGGGATATAGGAAATTGGGCTCCAGGAGGGAGGGACTACCGTAGCAACCCGTCGGCGCATGCAGCTCACAACTTTCCGGATGCGGGCCAAGACGGACGCAGCCGCCCCTTCGCCTCGCCCACGCCCCAACCCAGCCCCAAGCGCACGCGTCACTCACTGGAAGCCGACGGCGCCGAAGGCGGCGGCGACGTCTGCGGCGGCGGCGCCGCCGCAGTGTTGATCCCCACCAGCGCCTTGCAGACGAAGGGGTGCGGCTCCAGGCAGTCCAGCGCCGCCCACTTGCCGCCCCACAGCTGGTCCGCTGCGGCGGCTCAACCGGGAGGAACGGCGCCCCGCGATGCCGGTAAGGGGTGTGTTCAGACAGAGCTCACCCCGGCCGGGTGAGAGCTTTGTGTTTATTGAGAAACCCGCGCAGAACCGCCCACAGGCCCAGGGTGAGCTCTGTGCGCTCAAAGTTGGGACGCCCTGCGCCGCCAGGCAGGCCGCAGCCGCCAGACAGGCGAGGGCTGTGCGACGGCCGTGTGCAAGCAGTCTCCGTGGCTCCCGGGGGATACGGGACCAGGCGTGGGACCAGGGGTTGGGTGCGGGGAACTCGGAACAGAGGGCATGCCCGTGTGGTTGGGCACGTAACACGACACGCAAGCCACGCGTCAGGACACGCCATCGCGGAAGGAAAACTTATACTGCCTGGAGCACCCGGCGACCCGTGCACAGACCCAGCACACCGCACGGAGCCGCACACGACACCGCGTCACGGCACCCACCCGCGGCGCAGTCGTTGCCCTCCGAGTCCGTGAAGGGCTGTCCCCAGTTGGCGTACACGGAGGGCCCGCCGTCGATCCAGGCGAATCCAGCCTCCCCGGAGGTCAGCTGCGAGCGGGGGGGAGGGGTTCGGGCAACAAGACGTGCCAGGGACACGGACGAAGCACGGACCGATTCAGGGGTACTGGGCCGTGAACGACATCGGCGCCGGCCGCAGCTCGAGTTCTTTGCCTGCCTGTTTGTCCCTGACCGGGACCGGGGCCGGGGCCATGGCGCGTGCGCGCACGGATGAGACCTTCCCCAGGGGCACACAAGCTGCCGGTCTACGTTTCAAACGCACCGCATTCCTGGCATCGGCCGGGCCCCTTGACTCCCTCGCCCGAGCTGTTGTCAATGTGACCCCGTTGCCCAAGCCGCTGGCAATATGCATCCCCATGAAGTCAGTCCAGCCGGCGGCTCATGACGTGTGCATTGTCAAATATGGTCATCCCGACCAATCATTTCCTCCCGCGCAGAGAGTCCTCCAAACATATTCACTTCACTGCCCTTCCAAACATGTAAACTTGTCGTTCGTGGCCTTGGAAACCCTTCTCTGTGGGGCTTGTACTCCACATTTCACCCACCCACCCACCCAACCAACCACCTGGGCTGTTTTTTTTCCACCCACCCACCTGGTCGAATCCGATCCACAAGCTGTCCTCGCCCGACAGCGAGCTGCTCAGCGCCGACCACACATCCGACCATTCCGCAGACGAGTGGAACGACGCCAGGTAACCGCCATTGTTACGGCAGTACGACACTGCCTGCGAGTACGGCAGCGGCGCCGCGGTGTAGATCGAGTATTGGTACAGCCCCCTGCGCAGGCTGGCGGCGGTGGTACCCGTTGGCGGCGGCGGCGGGGGCGCCGGCGACGGCGGCGGCGAGAGGGCCGCGTTGGGCGCCGACGCCTGGCACAGGAACGGAAGCGCGACGGCGCACCCCGCCGGCACGTACGAGTACGAGTCCGTTGGGTCAACCGACACGCAGCCCAGCACCGGCCAGTAGCCCGTGTAGGCCCCCGGCGCCCAGGCGGTAAATGGTGGCGGTGTCGTGCCCCCCAGCGTGGCAAACAAACCGTCCAGGGCGCGAATGCCAATCCAGAACGGCGACTCGCCCGACTGGGTGGGCATCGGCGGCGCCGACATCGGCGGCTCGCCCGCGGCGGGCAGTGGTGGCCACGGCGGCGGCGACGCGTCCGGCGGCGGCGCGATGGCGGAGGCGCCCGACGTGGCGCCGTTGCTGGAGAGGTACCCATGTACGGCAGCCATCACGTCGACGTACACTTGCACATCCTCCGGCGCCGCCAACGTGCCGCCGGCGTCTAGGCTGCTGCAGTACCGCAGTGCTGCGGCGAAGCTTCGCGGCTGAGTCACCAGCGCGTAGACGACGCCGCTGGATTCCCGGGTGTAGCGGAACGTGAGCTGCCGCGCCGTCGCCGGCGGCGACGGCGGCGGCGCCGCCGCCACGTCGGCGACCTTGCACAAGTACTGGTAGGTGGCGCTGCACACCTGCTGCGACCAAGCTCCCGCGCGGTCCAAATGCATGGCGGCGCAGTCCGACGCCGTCAGTGCGCCCGTCGCGTTGTACATGTACGACCCGAATCCCGAGTACGTCACCGGAGTGCGATCCGTCCAGGACCAGTCCGCGCCGTACGACGTCGACCGTTCGTACAGACCAATCCAGATCGGCTTGTACGAGTGCGTGTACGGCAAGGAGCTGGGGAAGCCAGCTCCGGTGAGCGCCGTCAGGAGTGCGGCGCGTACGGCGGTCTGCGTGGCCGCGTCCTCGAAAGAGGCCAGATGACCCGTGGGACTGCGGGCCACGCAGGCCTGCTGGGCTGCCAGCCAGGTGGTTGCACCGTTGCTGGAGCCCAACAACGTGTAGGTGTGGTAGCCAACCTCCACAGACACTGAGGGTACACAGTGTGTACAAAGACAAGGAGGGCACCCCGATGCACAATTAACAATTCAAAATCACGAACACAGCGACGGAAGCAATGCGACCAGGACGGCGTACAGGTGACGTGGGTCGACCTAAGCACACTCCTGAATGAAAAAATTGGTTTCAGGCGCGTGTGTGGACATGCTAGGAGAACACCAGCCTGACGAGTCCTGTCCGCAACGACACAGGCTTCGCCACAACGGGATGGGGAATCAACGAACCGCCGCACCAGACCGCTCCCTATTACTGCCAGCCCTACAAGGTGTACTTGATCCACCCCATAACGCACGACTCTTTGCGCGCCCCAGCTGCCTTACCCTCCGGGTACGTCGGGTACGTGAGATCGTACGGCGGTGGCCGTGGAGGCGATGGCGAGGGCGCCGTGCCACCACCGGCTGGCGGCAGTTGCGGCGGCGCAGCAAAGCTGCTGTCTCCGACGCACCAGTACGGCAGCGCCGTACTGCAGTCGCTATCCAGCCAGGCCCCCACGAAGGGCGAGGCGGTGGTGGTGCTGACACCGAGCTGCGCGGCCACGCAGTCCTTGCCGGTGCCGTCCTGGGTCCAGTGCGCCGGGGCCCACACGTCCTCCCAGTCCACTTCTGTCACCTGCAGGGCGCAGGGAGGGAGGGAGTGAAGGCCAGACGCGCAGAGCTGCCGGGGAAGCTGCCAAAGCCGCGCTGACAGGGTTGACTGGAAGAAGCCCAACCCAGAACGGAGCGCCCAAGGCATTTGTGGACGGAGAGGCGGCGCCCCGCCTTCGCGCAGCGGGCTCCTCCCGACCCCACTTGCGTCCGATCAGCCCTGAACCAGCCGTAGACCCGAAAACCTCTCGCCATTCCCCTCGCCCCCACTCCCATTTCCCCGGGCTCCCATTCCCGTCAGATGGACGGATGCCCGCTTGATATCAAGTGCTACCTTCGGACGGCGCTTCCATACTGTTGTTTGTTGGTTTTTAAACCCTAAACCCAACCCAGCAGCTGCAGTCGTTCCCTAGCGTCGCGTCCCTGTCCAGCTCGGAGAGGCATACCAACTTGGAGGTGTCCGTTCAGGAGAGGAGCTGGCGGCAACCACCAGGCCCCAGCCCCCGGTTCCAACATTTCCTTCCCCCCTACCTGTCCTGTGCAACCATTTTCTATACCCCTGCGCTACCTGTCCTGTTTCTCAGACAGATACATGCATCTGTCGTCCCAACTACCGTATGCCACCGATCGCATCACTGAGCACAACCCACATCGACAGGTTCGCCCCGCCCTTGTCCCGAGCCGCTGTTGTCCCTGATTGCGCTGCCAGCTTGCGATATGCGACTGGCCTGGTCAACAATGCGCTCCCGGTGACCCAAATCAGTGATACCAATCAGACCCACATCAGCCCTGGCGTAACCCGCCCCGCCCTTGCCTGCACCACAATTGCACGCCGCTGCCCACCCACCCACCTACCCGCCCACCCCATGCCCAGAGGCCCGCACATGCCTCCGGTGGAGAACACCGCACGCGCTTCCCTGTGAACGCGCACCTCCTGCATGGTGTTGGTGCCCCTGCCTGCGGTGAAGTAGTACCAGCCCTCTGTGTCCGCATCGCTGACACCCAGCCAGATGGCTGTGCTGGGGCCCAGGTAGGAGAACGTGGGGCTGTAGGCGGACACGACGTTCTGAAATTCCGTGATACTGGCCGGGTCCGCCAGATGCGCCCCATAGGAGCGGCACGACTCCTCCGCGAGCGCAAAGGTCAGCGACGCCGAGAACAAACCCCACCGCCGGCCATTTATGGTTGTGAACCATGGGGCTGCACCGTAAATACCATCGGCGGAGTAGGCCGGCGGCGGGGGCGACGGCGGGGGCGATGGCGGAGGCGATGGCGGGGGCGATGGCGGGGGCGATGGTGGAGGCGATGGTGGAGGCGATGGCGGGGGCGATGGTGGAGGCGATGGTGGAGGCGATGGCGGGGGCGATGGCGGAGGGGCATTGGGCGGTGGGGCATTGGGCGGTGGGGTATCCGGCTGAGATGCTGCTGGCTGGGGCTGCAGCAGCAGGATCCCGAAAAGGAATGTGTACAAGAGCAGCGCTTGCCGCATCCCGGAGCTCCGCCTCCGCCCGCGCTGCCGCCCTGATTGCGCCGCTGGAGGCGGCCGGCCCCCTGCTGACGGGACCGGCTCACCGCCCAGCGGCTGCCACTGCATGAGTGGCGAGTCGCGAAGCTGCCAGGTCAGCAGCTGCGCTCGCGCTTACAACATCGCTGGGCTAGGCCAACGAGTCGTCGCTTCACCACTCCAGCTGCGCGCGCACCCAGTCCTAGGAGCGGTTGCAGCCAAGCTGATAAGCTTTGATACCTGTAGGGTGCAGCCAAGGCAGTCACCCAAAAACATCCCATGCGCGGTCCATATTCAGACACGCAGTGCGTCGCGCACCCAGAAGCAAGGCTTACGTTTAAGCAATACAGCAAACCACGTGGAGCATGCCGTTTAAAGCACACGACGCCACAAAAGCAAACATTTGGGTGGGAGGTGGCCGACCTCACACTCTCGCCTTAAATGAGCGAAGGCCGTCGAACTTGAGTTAAAAGTATAGATAAGGTATCCCAGATCAAAACAGTGGTCTTTGAACTCACACAGCGCGTGCCGGCGTAGCGCTTCGAGCACAAAGCGTTCTTCCCGACTTTCGCGGCCACCGTCCAGCTGTGTCCCGCGTGATAATAGCACCTTTCCTTCGTGTGGCGCTGTATCCAAATCCGCGTCACACAACGCAATATGTGGTCGACTCAAACTTGCGACAAGCGGTAAAGCAACGAATCAAATCAGCAACTATTTTGAAAAACAGCTACTGGTTATAGTTAAAGTCTGCGTGGGATTGAGTTTACCGACTCTGGCATGGACTTCTCACGTACACACCGTCCAGGGTCCAGCACATGACTCGGTTCTGGTCCTGTCCACTTGACATGAAATGACCTTCTGGGCAACAGATATAGACGGCTACTGCTGCTTGTTCAGTAACTACATTGGGTGAGAGCGAACAACCTCCCGATAGTGTCGTTCGTTGATTATGGTCGCTGCAGTTCTTCGCAACCGTCTACCGCAAAGTATCCGATGTAGTTATCGGGATTAAAAGCCTGTGCGCTTCCAGTAGAACAGGAACCGCAGTCGACACGCAGGGCTAGATTGGTACAACCGTCACGATGCAAAGCAAGCTCGAAAAAGTCGTGGCGGGCCTCAAAACGGGACCAAAGTTCTTGAAAGAACTGAGGGAGTTCGATAACCTGGTCAAGGTGAAGTACTTGGGCGTACCGATGTGACCTGCCCGTTTTGAGCCCGTGCTGGAAAGTGACGCCCCATAATATCCGACCAGGCAATTGGAGAATGCAAGTCCAAGGCGGAAGAGGATCGCGTCATAAGTCAGGAGGTGGAATTGCTCAAGCAGCGCTTGAGCGATCCCAAGCTCGACAAAAGCAGAGGAAAGGAATACATGATTCGCCTCATGTACTGTGAAATCCTGGGCCACGACGTCAGCTTTGCGTATGTCAAAGCACTTCAGTTCGCCAGTGACCCCAACATACACACCAAGAAGGTAGGGCTTAGGTACACGGTGTCCGGGATGGTGTAAGCGTGTGGACAGGGACGGGTCACGCGAGCCATCAAGCATGCCCTTTTCAGCGCTTTACCGAATGGGTTGCTGGGGCTCGGGTTATCGTGCCTCAGGGGCGGATGCTGGGGGGTTAGGTACGGTTACCTCCCCGTCCAGCACACGCCCCCTCCTTTGCACGCTTCCCCGCCAGGCTGCGTATCTGGCGCTCAACCAGTTTCTCGATTACAACAACAATTTGGTCCTGCTGCTGGTGAACACGCTGTTGTTGGACATGAAGTCCGACAATTACCTCATAGGTATGGAGCGGATGCCCGGAGGCCTTAAGGTGACGGGCGTTCTCGTGCTGACCCATCCGCCACATCTGATCCCTGGCTGCGCAACCTTTAGGAATGGGTGCACTTCTTTCGATCTGGCTTCCGACGGAAGGGTGATGACAGGTGGCTGGGTAGTGCATACCAAGTGATGCACGTGCGCTGCGATTGCACACGACGCCCCCAATCGCCCCTGCCTCCATCCTTCCCCCGACCCCCCCCCCCCCACACACACACACACGCACCCGCAGTCTGCACGGCACTGGTGGCGGCCACCCGGCTCATCGGAGCAGACCTGGTGAACGCGGTGTACCCAGTGGTGGTGGAGCGGCTTCGCCACCCCAAGGAGCACGTCCGCAAGAAGGCGGTCATGGCGCTGCAATGGTTCGGCCAGCTGGACCCGCGTCGGGATGGGCCGCTGGCGGGGGTGGAGCTGGACAAGCACTTTCGGACCATGTTGTGCGACAAGGTGGGGGCGGGGTCGAGGGTGGGCAGGGCGGGAATCGGGATTGATTTGGAGAGCGGGGAAGGGGCGGGCGAGGCGGACGTCGCGTTGTCGGCGTCGGGATAGCAGAGGGCAGGGGCCGTGGGTGGCGAATGCCGGGCAGAGGGGCGGCAACGGCCAGGGGTGATGATGAATGTCGTGGCACACATGTTCCGCCGCGACACACGATTCTCCTGCCCGGCAGCTTGTGCCTGGTGAAAAGCTGATTTCTCTCACGCCCTGGGAGTCCGCCTCACCTCCACTCTCATAGCGCCCATACGAGCATACCCCTTCCCGTCTGCCTCCTTTCCGCGGGCCGCCCGCACACACGCCTGGCTTCGCCGAGCAGGACCCGTCCGTCATGAGTGCCGCGCTGTGCGCGCTGCACGACTGCATCAAGGCGGACCCGCGGCCTTACAAGAACCTCATACCCTCCTTCACCAGCATCCTCAAGCAGGTCAGCTGGGATGGCGGGCGCCGGGTTGCCGGGGTCTTGGACAGAAGGTCGGCGCCGAGCCCGTCGTCGTACTCGGGCTGGGCTGTCGCATGGGCTGACTCTCGAGCGAGTTGTAAGCATCAGGCCTAGGGGAATTTTCGTCGTCGTCATGAAGCGCGTGACCATGAAGCGCGTGACGAGTACGAGCCAGAAGCGCGCACGTCATTGTGTGGGTCTGAACGTGTGGAATGTGCCCACTACAACGTGCGGCGAGTCGGGAGGGTGCATATCCCACGCCGCCATGCGACGTGTCGCTCAGACAGCCATCAACATGATGTCGGTGTCCATAGACGCACTGACCGGACATGTGCCGCCAAGCTCAATCACCCAGTCCCGCTTGCCACATGCCTCACCTGTTGGGCTAATGTGTGGTCCCGCCTGGGCAAATATGTGGTCCTCTTAAAGGTTTCGGAGCACCGGCTGCCCAAGAACTATGACTATCACCGATTTCCGGCGCCCTTCATCCAGGTCAGGATTGGGATTCCAGCGCACTTGCCCTTGGGTAGATGGCTGCGGCGCCCCGTGGTGTTCGTCCGCCCGCTGCGTCACCCTCACTGCAGCCTACAAGCCCCCTTGGCGGGAACTGCTGTCGCCACCCTGTGCAAACCCCGTACACAGCTCCCCGCCAACGTCTGTGCGTGATCGTTCCCTGCTTTAGCCTCGATCTGCCGTTTCTCTGCTTTTTCGTCTGATGCTCTGCGATCGTACCACCAGATCTGACTGCGGCATCTCCTCCGTTCCCTGCATCTCCTCCGTCCCCACCTCCAGATTAAGCTGCTGAAGATCCTGGCGGTGCTGGGCGCGGGCGACCGGGCCGCGGCCGAGAACATGGCGGCGGTGCTGCACCAGACGCTGCGGCGGGCCAACACCAGCCACACCATCGGCTCCGCCATCATCTACGAATGCGTGCGGACCATCACCACCATCTACCCCAACCCGCAGCTGCTGGCCGCAGGTGAGGGTTCGCGCCGGGCTGCATCCGGTATAGCATACACCTCAAAAGCCCGGGCCAGCAGGTCCTATGCCCAGAGGTCTACTCCAGTTGTTGCTCACAGGTGCAGGGCCTCAAGGGCCAGGGCGGCTGCGACACAGGGGCTCACAGTTGTAATAATGTTGGGTGCGCACTGGTGGCGGCCGCCATGACAAGTCGACTCGCCTCCTCGTTTCGACGCTGACCGGTCGTTCCTCCCCGACCCCGATGTGGTCGCAGCCGCGGAGAGCATCGCGTTGTTCCTGCGCTCGCCCTCCCACAACCTGCGCTACGTGGGCATCGACGCGCTTGCGGGCATCACGGCGCTGAACCCCTCGGCGGCGGCGGAGCACCAGGTGGCGGTCCTGGACTGCCTGGAGGTGAGTGAGGCCCGGGCGGCGGGGGGAGTGCCCGGGGCCCCCCTGCGGTGATCAGGAGAGCGTCATCCGCCTTGACCAGGACTCCACCAGCATGTATTACCCATGATGTTAACACCAAGGTGTATGTCAGGGCTAGGACCTGGTCCGACCCAATGCGCCCCTGGTCGCGTCCCCTGGTGGCCCAGGACCCGGATGACACGCTGAAGCTCAAGACCCTGGAGCTGCTGTACAAGATGACCAAGGCCAATAACATCCAGGTGGGGCCAGGAGTACTACGCCACCGCCTGCCACACGGAACCGCACTTGCGAGGGTGCCAGTTGCCTGGGGGGAAGGATGCAACTGGCGTGTTCTTGTTGGGTCCGGCTTTCCGCTCGCAAACCCGCCTGTCCACCTGCTCCGTGCAACACCAACACCAACAATTTAAAGACTGAGGCACCTGCGCCTCAGTTACTGCGCAGTTGCAGTAACTGAGGCACAAGTTGCAGTCGCAAGCTAGTACCAGTTCGCAGCAGCATCTGCCGATCTGTCGGGCCTGGACTCCATGTTGGCGGGGCACAAAGTGTCTGATGCTGCTTTGAACTGGTATTTAGCCCTGGTCCATAAATTGGATGTCCTGTCTTATCCTCGCGCTCACCTCTCCACTCGTTTACCCTTATCAGTCGCACAACGTCATATGTTGCTCATGCTTCATTGTCCCCGCCCCCGCCCGCCCGGGGCTCCCCGGACCTCGGCGTTTAGGTCATCGTGGATAAGATGATGGGCTACCTCTCCAGCTGCACCGACGAGCACATCCGCCGCGACATCGTGCGCAAGGTGTGCGACCTGGCGGAGCGCTACGCGCCCTCGCCCGCCTGGTTCGTGACCACCATCAGCGAGGTCTTCCGGCTGGGCGGCGAGCACGTGGACGAGGCGGATGCGGACCGCCTCATGCGCCTGATCGCGGAGCAGGACGCGTCGCTGCACGCCTCCGCGGTGGAGGCCTACCTGGAGCTGCTGGACGGCGAGAGCGCGGCGGCGGCGGCCAGCGCGGCGGCAGCGGCGGGGGCGGCGGTGCCGCCGGGAGCCCCGAGGAAGAAGCTGCCGGAGACGATCCTGCTGGTGGGCTGGATAGGGGGCAGACCGATGATTTTATTCGGTCTCGCTGTTTGATATAACACAAGGGGGCAGGGCAGGGCGGGGTTTGGGACGACATGGAGGTGCTCGGCGGGCGACGGCTTGGGTCACTGGCTGTGGGAGGATGGCAGGCCATTGAACGCGGAGGTTAGCGCAAATGTGGCGGACGACGTCGGACTCCTGGCATGTATGGTGTCGCCCAGGAAACGGTGGGCTGCAGGTACTCGGAAGCAATCCAAACGTATTACTTTCAAATCTGCCCACAAAGAGTATGTGCACCTGTTGTTGGCGGTTCGGGCGGGTTTCTCGCTGTAGGCATGTTTTACACGAAGATACCGTCAGATAGGTCACACTATAGGACATGTAGATATCGCCAGGTCCGGCGCATTTCATGACCCGTCACTTTCGCTGCGGCTCGCCCGCTGCCGTGCAGGTGATCTGCTGGGTGCTGGGCGAGTTCGGCCATGTGGCCCGGCGTCCACCCATGGCGGTGCTGGCCCGCCTGGTGGGCATCCTCACCGCCCACAAGGCCCCCTCGGACCGCCTGCGCTGCAGCGTGGTCACCGCCCTCACCAAGCTGGCGGCGCACACGGGCGGCGCGACGGGCCCGGTGGGGCGCGCGCTGGCGCAACCGCACGCCAGCGGCGGCGGCGGCGCGGCGGGCGGCCCGGGGCAGGAGGCGGCTGACCTGGTGCACAAGTGCCTCAACAGCGAGTGTCTGGAGCTGCAGCAGCGCGCGCACGAGCTGCAGGCGCTGCTGGGGTGAGGGCTGCTGGGGTGAGGGCGGGGGGAGGGGTTAAAACGAAACAGCCCAGACACACTGGGGGAGGGGCGCGGGCGGTGGGATGAGGACACGAGGAGGGAGGGGGGTCGCACTGGAGCTGCGGCGGCGTTCAGGAGCAGGGAAGGGAGGGAAGGGCTGGATTGCGGTTGCTGGCACTGGTATACCTTGACCGCGTTTGTCACGGCGCCGTCAACGCTGCATCGGATTCCGTCTTCTTGTGTGGAATAGAGGCTTGTGAATGTTACGCCGGAGCCCCAAAAAGGATCGTCGGCGCCTACCTAATGAACCCCAATGATAAATTGCTCCATCTGATAAATTACCGCTTCGGTCTCTTATCGCCCGCGCCCCAGGTGCCAGCCGGCGGTGCTGGCGGCCGCGCTGCCCGCCAACGCCGCCTGCGAGGCGTTCAGCGCCCAGGCCCTGTCCGAGGTGGCGGCGCTGCCCTTCCTGGACGACCTGGTGGCGCGGGCGGAGGCGGCGGGGGCGGCGCCGTACCTGCCGCCGGAGGCGCGCGGAGGCCGGGCGAACGACGGCGCATCCAAGGGTGAGGAAGACTAAAACGATGGCGGTGGGGGCATGCGTAGCGATGCAGCAGCAGGTCAGCGCGCCCTGCACTGTGCGAGTGCCAGCCATGTTGCCAGCCTACGGACCAGGAGGGTTCTGGTGCAGCCGTCTTCGTTACACCTCCTGGTCGGAGCGCATTGGGCCAACGTGCGCACACGACCGCCTCGGGTGTTTAAGGCTTACCTCCTTACAACACAAACAACCATGGGATCGCGTCCGCGCTTCAGAGACCCGTCCTAACGTTTCCATGGTTGCCGTGGCGATTGCTTCCCGACTCCCCCAGGTCTGCGCTTCGAGGCGTACGAACCTGCGCCGTACGCCATCCCACTGGCTTCAACCTCGACGTCATACGCCGCGACCGGTGGCGCCGGCTCCACCACGTCGGCGGCCGCCCCGACCGGCGCGTCCGCGGGACCGTCCTCTGGGGCGTACGCTGCTGCCGCCGCCCCCGCCGCGCCACCCGTGGAGCCTCAGCTGATGCTCAAGGGCGCTACGGGCCGCAAGTGGGGTCCCGCGCAGTTCGAGGCGGATCCGGGAACGCCCTCGGGCTCGGCTTCGGCCGCAGCCGCTGCCGGGGGCGGCTTGGCGCCGGGGGGTGCGGCAGCGGCACCGGCCGCCGCCAAGAGCGGCGGCCACCACTCCCGCACCGCCTCCGGCTCCGCAGCGAGCTTCACGAGCCAGGCAGCGTCGGAGCGGGAGCGCCTGGCGGCGTCGCTGTTCGGGGGCGGGGGGAGCAGTACGGCGCCGGCGGCTTCCCGGCCGGTGGCGGCAGCGACGGCGCCGGCAGGGCACCGTCAGGTTAACGGCGGCGCGCAGCCGCCGCCGGCGGCGCAGCAGCGGCCGGCAGCGGCGGCGGCGCCGCCGCCGCCGAAGTCCAACGCCATGGACCTGCTCCTAGACTTGGACGTGCCAGCGCCTCCGTCGCAACGACCCGCGGCACCTGCGGGCTCTGTGGGTCCTTCCGGCGGTGGCAACTGGATGGACTCGCTGATGGCAGCGCCAGCGCCAGTGGGGGTGAGCGGGACTGCTCCGCCGCCCATGGGTGGCGCAATGGGGCCACCGCTGATCCCGGGGATGGCCAACGGCGGCGCGGGCGGTGTGGCGCCCGCGCCAGCGGGCATACCCTACGGCATGCCGCCCCCGCACCTGCCGCAAAACCCGCCGCCTGGCGGCTTTGGTGCGGGGCCGGGAGTGGGAGCGGTCCCGATGAGCGGTGTACGGCCTCCGCCGCCTCAGCAGCCGGTGCAGGCACCCGGGTTGGGGCCGGGGCAGGGACCGGCGGTGGGCACGGGCTTCGGGGGCATGTCCACGGTGCTCGTGGCTCCGGCGGGATACGACCCCGCGTCGCAGCGGCCGGCACTGCAGCCGCAGGGCCAAGGCGCGTGGCAGCACCCGCCTCAGCAGCCCATGCACGGCGCGGCGATGGCCGGCGGGCCCGGAATGCCAGCTTGGCCGCAGCCGCAGCCGCACAAACCTGCGCACCCGCCGCAGCCGCCTCACCACCAGGCTGGAAAGCCCGCGGATCCGTTTGGAGACCTTTTGGGTTGAGGGTCGGGTGTGCAGGCTGCGCCGCAGGGTGGGTGGTACGGAAGTTGTACGGGAAGTTCAGTGGGGGGCCGGCAGGCTGCGCCTGTGGTGTTGCGTGAGGCAGGGCGGCATCGGATTTTTGCCGCGGCTGTGGGCATCATGGGCAGGCGCACGGGCTGCCGCGGGGGTCGCCACCCCTGCGACGTTCTGTACCGCGGAGCGCCCGCGCCGTGTGCTTGTGGTCGCTGCGAGTGCAGCGCGGGTCATGCGGCGGTTGCTGCGGCGAGCTCGCGGCGCGGTTGCCAAGGTTGCGGATCGGGAGATGGTATAACCTGGCGCTGGCTGGTGCTCGCTGGTGCTTTGTTGGGATCATTTCTAGGCTGTGCTAGATGCTGTGCTGGAGCGCTCTATGAGTTTCCCTCAGGTGAAGGTTGTGGACCGAATGTGGACCGAATGTCTCGTGACGTGAACCGTACTTCATACGGTTATGCAGATCTTCACGCGGATCCTTCCTGCGCTCATGTTTCGTTCCGGAATGCGAATGGGTGCCTGGACCTTTGCCATCCTGCTGAAAGCCGAGGACCAAGGACTGGTAAGGACACAGTGCACAGGCGGGCTGTCGTGACGAATCATGGCAGCTTTGCCTGACGTCTTAACAGCAGGAGGGGCAGGCACTTCTTCTCTGGCTGCCTTCTTCAGCACTGAGTGCGTGTCCCGGAGATTTCCTTTTGGCGACTGGGAGCCTTACGTCGTCATCAGCATCGTGTGTATGTGTGTGCTACACATGGTCGGGGTAGCATCACCCCATACCTGCGTATACAACTACCGATTCAAGCTGCAGGCAAAGGTCGCCCAAAGAACGCGTAACATGCATGACGCTGCACGAGCAGGGAAAAGGAGGCTACCGCCCAAAGGGACGATTGGGTTGCGGTGGGTCCATATGCGCTTCAGAAGCCTTGCGCACCAGGCCGGGTCCCAGGCCTCGGCTTCCAAGGAGGGCTTGAGGTTGGGGCTGTTCCCTGGGTGCACCTCCGCATCGAAGTCGCTAACCAAGAAACAATCCCACTCCCCAGCTCGGAAGAGGCTCTCTTCACAGGCCAGTCCTGTAGGTCCAGGCCGCGAAAGAGTTTCGTTGCCGAGCCAAAATGGTCTGAACACCCCATGCATAATGGCAACCAGATCTTGCGTCAGTACCCCATGCAGCGCACGGGAAGTTCTGTGGGGCTCAGGGCGGCCCTAAGGCGGTAAACCGTACGTCAGCAGAAAACAGACGCTGAACGTGAGGGATGGGGTCGGGTGTTGTTGTGGGACGGGTGCTGGGCGCGCGGGGGGGGACGGGCGGGCGGGCGCTTGAGGGCCGCAGGGTAGGGAGATATCGGTGGTGCAGGCATACAGAGGTTACTACGCCACCCCTCAGTTCCGCACTCCTTTGATAAATGCCAGGCTCCGGCCGGCGTACGCCTAATATGACCGTCAGGGTTGAAACACATACGGGGAAATTGCGCTGTGCGGATCAGTGGATCACCAGCGGTTGGCACTAAATACATGCGTGGAAATCCGATCGCAGGAGTTCATCGCAAACCCGCGCACAAAAGCGATTTGCTTAGACCACGTGGCCGTCTTGTACTGCCTCCTTTCCCGCTCCGTGGGTCGCGACAGAACGCAACGATCCTACACTACAAAATCAAGATTTGTAAGGCTTTTTTGTCCCCCGGGGACATCTCCAGATGAATCGTTGTTGCCAAGATATGTTGTGCACGCGATATCTAGTCACCGGAGTAGCGACTTTCCATCCTAGTCTATTCAGTAAGGTAATCTACAGTAACGAGTATTATATTTAGATTGAATGGCAACATTTCGTTTCGTTTTGCACTATGGCTCCAGGGGCGGCATGGAAAAATGTTGTACGTTGCTTGATGCACCCCGTTCTTCCTTGTGCAGGCCCATTGCGAGCCGTTTAGGGCTCATAATTGCCATCTTTCCCCACCAGTTGCGGGCTGTGCGTGGGTTGGAGAAGGATGCTTTCGGGGGCTCAGCGCCTCGCGGCGACCTGCCTTAGGCAGGCCGCTCAAAGCCGCAACACCGCTCTGCTGAACGCCGTCCGTGCTTTCGCTGCGGAGCCTGCTGCTGCTGCCTCAGCGGATGTTGGTTTTGTCAGCCAGGTGCGCTGGGCCGCCGGAACGTCGATCATCACGCGGTGTCGTCAATACCGGAAGCAGCAAACTCCCTTCTCGCCCGTATTGCTAGGTCATTGGACCGGTCGTCGATGTCCGTTTCGATGGCGAGCTGCCATCCATTCTCAGTTCGCTGGAGGTTGAGGGGCACAGCGTTCGGCTTGTCCTGGAGGTGGCTCAGCACATGGGCGACAACACCGTGCGCTGCATTGCCATGGACAGCACTGATGGTCTGGTTCGTGGTCAAAAGGTGCAGAACACGGGAGCTCCCATCAAGGTAAACTGCCAAGCGTCCCGATTCACTTACCAAGGAGCATGGGAGGTGAAATATATTGATTGCACGAGCGACCTCCCATGTAGGTTCCCGTCGGTCGTGGCACCCTGGGTCGCATCATGAACGTTATTGGCGAGCCAGTCGACGAGCAGGGCCCCATCGGTGAGGCAAAGTTCGTCCCTTTCGGTTCCTTCCCGATATGAAAGATCGCATGCTGATGCGTTGGTGATTGGTTTCTTATAGATGCTGCGGAGGTTTGGTCGATTCACCGCGACGCGCCGGAGTTCACGGAGCAGAGCACAGAGCAGGAGATCCTGGTGACGGGCATCAAGGTGGGCTAATGAATGAAAATGAAGGCTTTATTTTGATCGTGATATTACCTAAATGTATCATAGTCTCGCATTGCATTCACTGCCGATATCCCGGCACTGATGGCAGTGTCGGAGGCGAATCGGAGCTAACACTAGTCCGCCTCTTTGCTAGGTCGTGGATCTGCTGGCGCCATACCAGCGTGGTGGCAAGATCGGTTTGTTCGGTGGTGCCGGTGTCGGCAAGACTGTGCTGATTATGGAGCTCATCAACAACGTCGCCAAGGCGCACGGTGTGTGTATCAATTTCTTGTGTAGACAGGTGCCGCTTTATCGTGGGGATGCGATGGGTGTCGCCAGCTGCTGCTCTTTTGCAGGGTTGGCGAAGGGCTTGTTTGTACCAACAACTTTGTTCAACGGCGCGCAGGTGGTTTCTCCGTGTTCGCTGGTGTGGGTGAGCGCACTCGCGAGGGCAACGATCTGTACCGCGAGATGATTGAGTCGGTAAGAGATGAGTGATCTAGTCATTGACGAATCACTAGCAGGGGGGCGATGTGGGTAGTGGGCAGCTGCAATACGTGGTCCTTCCTTCGTTTTACCATTGCGATGAATTTGTTATTGTGCAGGGTGTCATCAAGCTGGGTGACAAGCGCGGCGAGTCGAAGTGCACGCTGGTGTACGGCCAGATGAACGAGCCCCCGGGTGCTCGTGCCCGTGTTGCCCTGACTGGTGCGAGAGGTGTTCACTGTGTATCGGCAGGGGGATTTGCAGCGGCAGTGACGCCGGCGCCGGTGCCGGCATGGATGACGCAGCCGAGAGGGTAGTTTTCGTCACTAAGCGGGGCTTGCCCAGTCGAGCCCGGCAGGTAGTGAAGTCTCTGGCTCCTGCTAGGCTGTGAACAGCCGCCTGCCTTCCTGGGTGCCCGAGCCGTACGCAGCATAGGTTCACCTGTGGCATTGACGTCCTAGGTCCCACAGGTCACCTGCACTGTTCACGGGTCACGTCAAAACAATGTCATCTGCGCAGGTCTTACCGTCGCCGAGTACTTCCGTGACGTGGAGGGCCAGGACGTGCTGCTGTTCGTGGACAACATCTTCCGCTTTACGCAGGCGAACTCGGAGGTGTCTGCCCTGCTGGGCCGCATCCCTTCGGCTGTGGGTTACCAGCCGACCCTTGCCACCGATTTGGGTGGCCTGCAGGAGCGTATCACGACCACCACGAAGGGTTCCATTACGTCCGTGCAGGTCGGTAACTTGGAGCAAGGAGCAAGGGAAGATTGCTCCACGGATAACTAGCAAACCCTGGCGGACCCACAGAAGCGGTCGTGTGTCAATCAACGAGTTGGAAAGCTTCATGGAGCTTGGGATCGCGAGGGTGCCAACGTCTAATCCTCAACGGCCGTACTGTGTCATGTATGGACGGAGAGCCGAAAGCTTGCCACATAACGTGCATCCAATGCCAGCTTGTCTACATTACACGAGCCACTACCATCCGGTTACGCATTCCGAGAGAATGTACCCTGTCTACTCCTCGCGAAACCACCATTTTGCCATCATAAGCAAGAGCATGCGCCCTCTTGCTTGATGGTTGGCGGCACCAGGGCTAATGAGAGCGACGTACGGGTGCCACGCCAGCGTGCCGCGTTTGGGGTCAACCCGTTTGTGATGAGAATGCTTACGGGTTTCTGATCATCTCCGCCCTTCGCAAATGGTAATTGCCTGTCCGCGACGCACAATGCACGGGATGCTGATGTATGCGGTTTCGCCTATATTGTTTATCCTTGGCCTGGTGCAGGCGGTGTACGTGCCCGCCGATGATCTGACGGATCCGGCCCCGGCCACCACCTTCGCGCACTTGGATGCCACGACTGTGCTGTCCCGCTCCATCGCCGAGTTGGGTATCTACCCGGCCGTGGACCCACTGGACTCGACCAGCCGCATGCTCAACCCCAACATCATTGGCGCCGAGCACTACAACATCGCCCGTGGTGTGCAGAAGGTCCTGCAGGACTACAAGAACTTGCAGGATATCATTGCCATTCTGGGTATGGATGAGCTGTCTGAGGAGGACAAGCTGACTGTGGCCCGCGCCCGCAAGATTCAGCGTTTCCTGTCGCAGCCTTTCCAGGTACGGGGCTTGTGGAGGTGAACACTTGAGAACGCATGACAACCGCATTTGGGTTCTGGGAAAATAACGGTGTCTTGGATTCAAATCTCCCTCGAGAAGGATTGGGAATGAGCGAGGGATTCCGGTGTGGAATGCGCGTGTTTATGAATGTCATAGGTCCTGTGAGATTGCCGCTTGGGTACAGCAGTCCAAGTGCTTGGACTGTTTGTACGACTGAAACGGCGGCCGGGCACTACAAGCCAATGATTACTACCAGCGGTCGTACGTATCCAGTTGAAGACGGTCGTGCTTGACTAGGTTTCTCAAGGATACCGTGCTAGCCCGCGCCTTTTCAGTCGTACACATTAAGATTCTTTAAGTGCAGCTGCTGACTTCATTTGGAGTGCTACCATATTCAGCTTGGGCGATTGCGAGGGATCCCAAATCCGCACTTTCTAGTGACACCATAGCATGTGTGATGTCCTTCGTTGAGGTAAAACCGCGCAAATGACTCGGATGTAGTACGGGCAGTACGCCCTGGGGCAGCCGCTGTATTTTACGGATCAGATATGCCTCTTTGCTCGTCTGGACCGTACAAGCTTGAAGCTAAAACGGGGCAACGTTACGGATCCAGGTATAACGAGCACCTTTCCCCTGTTTGCATCAAATTTTTACCCATCCCAGGTCGCTGAGGTCTTCACGGGTACCCCAGGCAAGTACGTCGACCTGAAGGACACGATTTCGGCCTTCAAGGGCATTCTGGAGGTGGGTACAGGCTCTTCACTGCTGCGCATTTGGCACTATGGAAATCGACACAATTCCTTTCCGCTATTACGTGCAGGGCAAGTACGATGACCTGCCGGAGATGGCCTTCTACATGGTGAGTTGCGCTTTGCTGGATATGGTATCGTTTCAACGGTGGTGTTGGACTGCGATTGTACCCGTAGTATGTGTGTTCGTGCTGCTTGGTGTTCGTCTCTTGAGTCGCCGCAATCATGTTCCATTCTGAATCTGACGGCTGTCGGATGCATTCCCAGGTGGGCGGCATCCACGAGGTCGTCGATAAGGCTGACAAGCTGGCCAAGGAGGTGGCGGCCCGCAAGGACGAGGGCAAGAAGGTGCGTGCTTGTATCGCACAATTCCTCAAAAGGGTTCGGGTGGTGCGTTTCAATGCTCGTCAGCGCATGGGGTTTGTTAGCTGTCGAGGGATTCGAGAGATTAATCCTGCCCTATCGTCCGCACGACGTCGCACGAGGCGCACAAACGCATGCTTAGCTGTTGGGATTACCCGGTTGGCTCTTGAAGGTGGCTATCTCGTCCGTGCAGGCCAAGTCGGCTGAGGCCCTGAAGGATGTGCCGAGCCTGGACAAGCTGGTGAGCGAGATCAAGGAGGAGGTCGTCGAGCCCGATGATGGCCTTGAGGAGGACTTCAAGGCGGAGGCCATCTCGAGCGAGAACATGGTGAGGGTGTAGGAAAAGAATCTCAAGACTTGTTGGAGGGCTTAGTCGGGTACGCCTCTGGGTTTGAGGATAGCTGAAACCAATGCATTGTTGCAGCAGAATGGTCGATATGTTTATGGCGTGCCTATGTTTCGTTGTACAGATTGCAAATAGTGCTGTGGATCTAAGTCATGTGCCTCGTCCGCTTGGGTTCACGAGCTGTCGTTTGAATTGCCCTCACAGGTCCTCAACGAGAAGGGCGAGAAGGTGCCGCTGCCGAAGAAGTAAGCTGCTTGTCGCGCGAGCATCATCGCAGGCTGGTTGGGCTCCGGCTCGTTAGCTGAAGTACGAGCATTCGAAGGAGTTTCTTTCGTTTTCTTGCTGCGAGTCGAGGTGTTGCCCCCTGCGGTTGTGCAGCTGGCAAATTGCTGGCATAGGAGCTGGTCGCGATTGGTTGTCCTGTGACGACAGGGGCAACAGCGTTGAGGCTCGGGACGACACGGGCCCAGCAGCGCATGCGAAGGTTTTGTGGCGTTTTGACTCGCATGCCACAGGCTTAGGAACCTGACTGGAGGAGCGGGGGGCTTTAGGCAGCTTGGCATGTCTGGGGGCTGCGAACTGCTTGCTCATTTGAGCATATCCAAGCGGGCGCGAGCGTGCTGAGCGGGCAGACCATGCTGCAGGTCACTCCCGTGTGGGTAGTAGAAATAGTGAGGCCGGGTGGAGCTTCCGGTGACGGTGGGCCATAGCATTTTCCGGAAACGCGTGCAGCTTCGGATGGCTTGTAAACTGTGCTGACTGCTGTTGCCGTTGCCGTAGTTTGCATGACCTTGACATTGCATGACCTTGACAGGCGAGGTTTGTAGGATTCAGTATTCAGAGTCAGCAAGTGGGTTGTTCCCAGGTGGACATCGCCGTAGAAATCGTAATAGCGAAAACGACATAATCCTCGAAAGATGGCTTACAAAGATGGCTTACAGCAGGAACTGCGCAACTTTCGACTGGAGGTCTGACATGGCGATCACCGAAGGCCCAGCACTCACACTTGCGCCTTTGGCGACGTCTCTCATCCGACCCTTCTCTCCACCATTGGCGACCTGCTTTCTTGACTCGTCGGCTGCGGCACTTGCCGGCGTATCGCCCAGGAAGTCTGGCACTTGTAGACGCAGTTGCCGCAAAGCCCAGGAGAGTAAACCCCTTTGTTGCAGCGTGAGTGCTCCGCGAAGCGCACTGCAACGTGCGGTGAAGGCGACCACCCACTCCTCGGAAGGCTGGTATTGGAGGCGAGCCAGTGCCCAGCCGAGGTCAGATAAGATGGGCGCATCCAGGTCCGCCATCGTAACCTCCAGGCCTGCAGGGTGTGCAAGCGTCACAACGCGCACAGTAAGAACACAGCGCGCACAGTACGAACACGTAGGAGCAATCCCGGCTTCACATACGAAATACCATAATGCCTGTCAAGGGACAGTACGACAGAAGACGGCACATGAGGACATGAGGAAAGTGCCGTCAGGTCCGTCTGCAGGTAATACATGCATGACACTTCGTTGGGTGGCGCTGTCATTCCTGTCCCCTTACCAGCCAGGCAGGCCTCCATCCACTCCGGCCCGGGCCGTATCCGCAACGCCACCAGGCTTAGCACCGCCGACACCACCTCCGGGCCGCCCAACGGACCCGCCACCGCCGCCGCCTCTTCTTGAGCAGCGTCCGCTCGCCGCCGCGCAGCCCCGCCCGCCAACCGGCCACCGGGCATGGCCGCCCGGAGCTGCTCCATGACAGCCGTCACGTATTTCGACGGCAGCTGGGAGACCTGCGGTCCAGGGAGGCATCACGACGAATCGGCGATGCAGCATGGGGTCAGTGTCGAGACGGGAGACACGTAGAGTCAGCTGGTGCGAGACAGCGTTTGTGAGGTACCTTTGCTGCAGCACACCGTGTGACGTCAGCGAACTGCATAAGCCCGCGCTTGGGATGCATGGCTGGTAGGGCATGTGTGAAACCGGCGATGGGTGGAAACGGCGAGACGCCAGCAGCGCACAGGGCTCTTCAGATTGCAGCTGAAGATGCTCTGCCCTTGGCTCCTACCGTTAGCCGCAGCAGGCCGATTCCTGCCCTCAGCCGTCTCCGATGTCAGGCAAGGCCCACGAACGATGCATGCCAAACATGGCACGCCACAGCGGACGTGCATGTTCCCACCCACCTCCTGACACACCATCTCGCACGCTACGTTAACGCAGACAAAGATCTTAAACCGCCCCGGCCCCGCCAGGCACCCCGTTTCTGGTGCCATGCAGGTACCTCGCCGCGTAAGTATTCTGCGTAATTCTGGGTGTGCCCGGGTTCGTTTCTGGGTTTGGGTTTTCTTTTCTCCTAATCCCAACACCCCTCCGTCCGGTAACCCGTCCTCGCAGGCCTCACAAGCAAGGTACCCCACCTGGAGCACCGCGAGGGCCTGCAGCGCCAGTACCAGCGACGGCGCGTTGGCGCTGGACATCCGCCTCGCCGAGCACCGAAACCAGGCATCCAGGAACGCCCGGTCCACACCCGCATTCGTCGCCGTGGCCGCCGCCGCCGCCGCTGCGGCGGTGGCCGGCCCACCTGCGCTCCCATCCGCGGCCCCCGCGGCACCGCCCCGGGTTCGCTCCCCAGCACCCGCCACCGCCGCGACCTGCTCCTGCTCCTCTGGCGGCGCAGAGGTGGGCGGCGCCGCCGGAGACCTGCCGCCGACCAGCAGCCGGGACAGCGCCCACAGCAGCACTGCCAGCTCTCGGGCACTCAACGTGTCCAGCAGGAGCCGGGCCCGGGCGATGAAGGCGGCGCACCAGTTGAAGCTGGGCCGGATCTGCAACAAGGGAGCGGAGGGGAAGGGAGTGGCGAGGCGAGTGCTGGACATCCGCGTTTGGGCCACTGGGGTTGACTGAGCCGTCAGCCGGGCCTGGGGGTCCGCGTGTGATTGCGAAAAGCGATGGCGACGGCGATGAGCATGCACGGCGCATACACCGCCCTAGCTGTGACTGAGCCGGCTCTGCAAGCCGCACGGCCGCGCGGTGTGGCGCCCTGACCCCCCTGCATCAAGTGGTTTGTTGTAGGGGGCGCAACTCCCGGCGCCCAGGCCCTGTGCCGCAGCCGTTGTCCACCCGTTGTCCACGTCAGCATACCGTTGGGAGACAGCGCGTCACCCACTGCCTTGTCCACCACCCTCTGGCCTTTCGTTGGCCGTAACCCCCGCCCCGCCCTCATCCGCGCGCCTGCAGCGACGCCAGCCCAAACGCAAACTTGACCATGGCGGGCGCCATAGGCGGCACCGACGGCAGCGACATGGCCGCTCGGAAGCACTCCATGCAGCGCTCCGCCCATGCAGCGCTGGGGCTGTACTGCAGACGAGCCAAGCCGTACATCACGTTGGCCAGCTCCTGCCCGTTGAACCGCCCAAACCTGTACGGAGGCGGACAGGGGCGCGTCACCAGAACGGGGCCGCTTCCGGGTCGCTTGCGGTGTTGACAAAGATCTCAACCGCAACGTGATGAAGCGTAACCATTTCACGTGGACCGAGCTGATGCATTCGGCATGCCGTACCTAGTGTAAACCTCCAGCGCGAACCTATCCAGCCACGCGTCGGACGGGCGGTGACCCAGCGCCGCCAGCCCCGCCACCAGCGCTGCCAGGCTGTCCGGGGACAGGAGGTTGAGCTTGTCGTACACCTCCGCCACCACCGCGCGCATGAGTTCCTCGTCATACACGCCCAGCCGGCCGAGCGCGTACGACGCGCGCGCGTAGCTGATGAGGTCGCAGTCCGATATGCGCTCGCGCAGCAGCAACACGCAGCGTCGGGTGGCACGCGCTTGGGCGGCCATTTGCTCCGTCTCCAAGGACTTGAACGTCGCAAACGCGGCCAGTCGTGAGAGCGCCATAGTCAATTGTGTGCCGCTGAAGTACATGCCGTATTCTTGTACGAGCCGCGCCAGCTGTAGGGGGCCGTTCGCGCTGTTGACCTCGGTGGTAAGGCGGCCGCTGAAGCGCGGCGAGGTGGGTTCGAGGTCCAGCTGGTGCGGCTCGTCGCGGTAGCGCCGTTTTTTGCGCTTCGCGGCCGGAGGAGTGCGGCGCTTGATGATCATGCGGCGGCGCGCAGCATGGCATGTGGTGGCCGGGGCTGGGGTGGGACGGGATGGTGCCATCGGCCGGCAGGCGCTGCAGGGTCGGTGCGGGGCCAGGCGCCCCGGAGAGAACCGGGGCGCCTCGGGCGCGATGCAGCGGCCAACTGAGAACGAGGCCGCCATCCACGGCGCGTGCTGTCGCGCCACCGACGCACAGGCGTCGTTTGCGATGACTGTCGTTACTAGTCGCAGCTTTAGCCCATGATATGGGTATCCTACATTTTTGAACTATGTATTTACTTTGCTGGACAACCTTGGTTATGGTAGCTTTTTGACGTGGTCCCTATTGAGCAAGTCAAACCGTCCTGTTTTCAATTAAAGGTAGGCTTTGTGCAAGCAACATGAAATTTCGTTTGCCGATTTTGTCTGCATGTAAAGGGTATGAATACAACGTCGGCTTGTCGAGTGCCTCCGAAACCAGGAAGGCACTGAGTCTGCCAAGATTATAGTTCTTGATTTTGCACCGGACATATATCTTAGTGCACTTGTCCATGTTTTTTGAAAAACAGCATACCTTTAGGCCGTGTCGCGTGTCCAGTGTGATGCAGTTGTCCGTACTGTGTGGGAAGTTTCCACGACTGCCACCGCCCTGGCACTGGCATCACCACAACACATCCTCACCCGTTCAGAGCTGCATTGGCGTCCTGAGTTGTCTGGGCTGTGCTTCCAGGAGGGCAGCTGGGCGGGGGATACATGGGCTGATACAGCTGATACGGCTATGCTTCACAGCCGGCAGAGAGTGGCTGACGCAGTCCGTCGCGGACTTCAAACGCACATCGCTTCCGGAGTCGAAAGCGTTCCACTTGTTGATGTGTGGCCGACGACGGATAGCTCGGGTCGGGCAAGAAAAGGTACACACAAGGTCTGTCGGGTTACACACCGTCGCACTCCCATTGCATCAATTGGCACTTCGCTGTGCATACTGGTCATTGAACAACGCAGCACACGAAGCGGCGCGTGCTGGCGCGCAGTATACAGCGTTGTATTGGCGTTTCCAATCGCGGAGTCCAAAAGGGCAGCTTCCGTAGTGTTCCTTATCCAAAGCCGCGCCCCTATGAATTTCTTGCTGGTATCTGACCATCGACAGTGCACACAGCGAAGCACGCGCACACCAGCACCCTGAACCCTTGTTTGAATTCCAAACACATCAATGTGTATAAACTACGATAGAAAAAAATTGGACTTGAAACCCGAGGAAAGCAGAACGAGAAGAGAAGCGCGAGCCGATGCACGTCGTACGAAATTGCCTAAACCATCACGATCCAAAGCCGAAAGCTCTGCCTGCGTCTTGTAATAGCGATGGTGGATAAATTTCGCAGAGAAGACCCGCAAATATATAAGAAGGCGTCATCTTGGTTGAGTCTCGGAGGGCCGCAGTAGAGAGAGCTCGTCATCCGTTGAAGATAAAAGCTTCTCCATATTCAATGTAAAATTGCGCCATGTAAAATTACATCTTTATTCCTGCGTTCAAAGGCGATCGGTCGTTCGCAGGAGAGGGCAAGCGTCGCTTGAGAATATCAACAACCGACTGATCGACTTACTTGAGTGCCCATAGCAGGTAAGAGTCATATACGTCACCAATACATCACCATTGTCGATGCATGAAACAGCAAATCGGTCCCGCTAGCTCCCTGTCGAAAGCCACAGTTCTTTGGTACGTTGGGCCAAACATGTTGGCCCTCTGCCCAATAGCCCCACGTTTTGTATCTTCTGTGAGGTATGAAATATCCATATTGCCTAGGACAATTATAAGTGCCCAGAGTTCAAGGAATGTCTCGTCTCTTCCAAATCGGATATGACTACCTGCTCGTACAGCACCGGTTGCAGAGACGTTGCTGTCGGAGCTCTGTATAAGTTGCATCAACATCCACGATAACTGTATTCACATTCCCGAAAGCTGGTTACAACAACCCATGCAAACGATAACGATGCGTAAGGTATTACTGAAGAAAGCCCGTTGCAGAGTTAGACAGACAGCACACGGACTGATGCTCCTCGAGTTCCATGCATCAGAATCCAAGTTACGCTTCAAACTCTTCATATAACACAATCATCCGCTGCAAACGTTGTTATCCAAACAAAGTACCACGACAACGCGGAACCGTATCGCTCCGCAACCGGCCGCCGGCGCTTAAGAGGCAAATGGTTTTCAGCTCTGACCTAAAAGTATGTGATGCCGATCATGCTCCCTACAGCCTCTGCACGCCTCCCGTTCTTGAAAAGCCGCTCGCCATGCATGCCTCCTCCCCCATATGCCGTACCTAGCAAAACCTTTACCATGCATTCGCCCGGCGACCCTGCGGCACCACCCCCACGCCACTCAGCCCTTCGCCACCAAACCCCAGACCCCTTCCTCACCGGCCCTCATCTCCCGCCACCCTTCATCACCGGGCGGACGGAACGTCCCCATCTCAGGCGATCCGACCCGACCGCAACAACCGCATTCCAGCGTATGTTGCCCCTCGCGCCCTCCCGCCCCACTCCGCCCCACTCCGCCCCGCTCCGCCACACTCAGTCACTGTGATAGTCTCTTGGACCTGTCCAGCACCAAAGGATTGCACCACGTCCCGCATCTCCATCTCCATCTCCACCTCCACCACAGTATCCTTATGACCCGCCGGTCCGTACCGTGTGCAGCGGCTGAGCTGCACCTCCACCCCCACGGGTCCACCTTGTCACGGTTGCTACCTCCACCTCCACCTCCACCTCCACGCGCCGCTTCGCGGCGGATCGCGAATCGGTCGTAGAACAACCTGGTTAACGTGCCTAGCATTAAATACGGCGGTATGCAAACGATGAGTGACGGAGTCAGTGTCTGGCTGACGCCGGATCTAAGACAGCAAGCCGAACGGACGGTGAAGGTGGCGGACGCGAGGCGTGGCGCGGCGCTGCAGCGAGATGGGCAAGCGCTGCGTGTTGTTCCGCGGGGAAGCCGCCCCGTCCACCACCCGGCGGAGCCAAGGTACTCTGTGCGCTGTGCGCTGTGCGCTGCGTGTGTGTTCGGACCCCGAACACTCTCGGGGGTTTGATGCCGCAGCAGCCGCAGATTCCTGCTCCGTCCTTCGCGGCGTCTGCCCCTATTGCCCAACCGACAGCGATACTGCAACCCGCCGGCGGAGCCAACCCCCAACCGCCAGTAATATTGGGTGTGCCCGGGATCATCTCGTCTCTAAGGTTTGGCTTCTTCTCCTTCGCCCCCACCCGCCATCCCCCATCGCCGGCGCGGTGGGGTGGCACGGAAGAACTGGGACTTGCCACATGTACGGCTGACGTGACCCATCCATGCCGGGGACCAGGGGGCGATGGGAGGGGGGCGATGGGAGGGGCCGCCGCCGCCGCCGCCGCCGCAGCAGCAGCAGTGACGGCGAGGCGGCAGGGTTCGTCCTTGGTCGATCACCGCCTGTTGTGGTTGCGTCATTCAGCGGCGGCGGCGGGCGCTCCGTCCTTTCGCGGGTCGGCCACGGCGGTGGCGACTCCGTTGGCGAAGTCCACCAGGATGGCCTGGACGTCCCCCAGCTGATCGTCGTACGACACCATGTTGTCGCCCTGGTTTGAGGTGATGTGGTGTGCCCCGCACGTGTCATAGACGCGGGGGTGCAGTCGCGGGTATGGGGCGTACGACGAACGTACGGCAGAGGGCGTCAAAGGCAGAGACTATCGGGAAATAAGTGGGCACATACACACACATGCACCCATACACACACATACGAATGCTCCGTTTCGTTCAGTTTTCTTACACACACGGATGCTCGAGACCGCGCCACACCCACACGACCACCGCACAGGGACAGGGCCCAGGGTGATTTCGCTCACCCCTGGCCGCCAACCCGCGGACGCTATCCGCCCCATCCGCCCACCCACCCACCCACCCACCCGGCTGGCGAGCCCCGCAATGACCGCGGGGTCGGGGGTGAAGGTGACGCCGTTGAGGGTGTAGTTCTCGTAGAGGCACCGATCGGGCTGCTGCCACTGGTCGTGCAGTCGGGACTGGGACACGGCCTGCAGGGGGTCCAGGTCCTGGTACAGCACCCTGAGGGGGGGGGGTAAAGGGGGAGGAGGAGGCAACGCCAGCGGCCGCGTCAGCCACCCGGACAACCACGGTGCTACCCGTTCGTTGCCTTGTCACGGTGTCGCTGTGTTTATTGAAGGGGGAAAGAAGGTGGCGGGTGGTGGGGGTGGCCGGGCAAGGAGGGGGAGGTGCGGTGTGTCCCGCGGGTCGGTCCCCCGGGAGGAAGGGGAGTAGGTACGGTCGGTTGGTTGGTTGGTCAGTTGGTTGTACAGACGGACAGATACATAGCAACACAGGGCAATACAGAGATGTGCACGGAGAGGCCCAAAGGAGGGGGTATGGATTGGGGAACCGATACGTGGCACAGGAGTCAATACGCGACCCAAGTTACTTACCATACATACCTGAATTGTGCGCTCACTGTTACCTCGGGCGACCGCGTCGCCGCCGGACCCATCCCGGACCAACCAACGCGCGACAGCACGAGGACGGACCACACCCCAGACAGCACAAATTATCGAGAACGTAGTACTCTAAAGGAGGGGGGGGCAGCCGTGCTGCACCGCACCAGCAGCCGCAACCGCATCTCCCCTCACTCGCCCCCCTCCTCCCCCGCGGCCCCTGGCCCACCTCAGGATGGTCTGCATGATGCCGGTGATGATCCGCGGTCCGTTACTGGCCCCCACCACCAGCCGGAGCTGCCCGCCGGGGCTCAGCACCAGGGAGGGCGCCATGGAGGAGAGGGGCCGCTTGAAGGGCCGAATGGAGTTGGCCGCTGGCGGGCAGGGGGCGGGCAGGTGGGGGATAGGGGGCAGGTGGGGGTAGGGGGCGGGGGGCGGGGGTTTGGGCAGGTGGGCGTTTGAAAAGGGAACATTAAATAGGTGATGGGGAAAGAAGTACCGTATGTACGCGGGGCAATGGATAGCGGCTTTGCGGGATTGCGACGGGCAATGAGGACGGTCTCGGGGCATCGGCGCTGGAGCGGCCCAACCGCCCCGTCCCTCCTCCTGCGTCGCTTCGTGGCTACGACGACGGACTACCTCTGCCCGCTGACCCTGCCCAGTCTTCACCCCTCCACTCATTACCCGACGTGACCCGCCCCTCCCCTTGCCCTCCCTCCCTCCCTTACCCTCCCCTGCCTCCCCTGCCTTCCCCTCCCCGCGCTCCGCCGCCGCCTCACCCGCGGGGGGCAGTCCGTACTTGTTAGGGATATCGCTGCGGCTGAAGTCGTCCATCTCGTTGTTGAACAGAATGCCCGTGGACCTGCGGGGGGGGGGCCACATTACCCTCCCGAAATCACCCATGAACGCTGCGCAACGTGGTTTAAGGGCATATGGTCGGGGTTGGTGGGGCCGAGGGGGAGGGGCGGGGTCCGGGGCGGTGGTGGTGGGGCGGAGAGGGGCGGGGGATCCGGGGCCGGTGGCTCGGCTCAGCACCGAAAAGAGGGAGGGAGGTCGGCAGCCGCGGGCGCGCCACAGCTTGAAAGGGATTGTACGAGCTTACCCCGTCGTACCCCGCGCGCCTCCTCCTCTGCCGCTCTCCCCCTCTCGCGTGTGTCGCTTAGGTGTACCCCAGCGGCCTCAGTGGCCCCTAGGACACCTTCCCGAGGAAGCGGGAGAGCAAGGACGTGCCCTCCCCCCGCCCCCGACCCGCCCCGACCCGCCCCGACCCGCCGCACTTGGAAATGACGTTGGAGCCGAAGGCGGTGTTGACGGTGGTGGTGAGGGACACCGCGTTGCCCTGCTCGTCCAGTACGGCAAGGTGGCTGGTGCCGTGGTCCTCGGGGCTCACGCCGCCGCTGATCTGCGTCCAGGCGGGTGGGTTACGGGGGGTTACAGGGGGGTGGGGTGGGGTGGGGTTACGAGGGGTTACGGAGGGTTACGGGGGCTTACGGGGAGTTGGGCGGGTTATGGGGTTCCCGAGGTGGGTGGGTGGGTGGGTGGGTGCAGGCGCGTGCTCCGCTCAAGGATACATCCTGGCTAGGACAGCTATGCACCCCCACCCCCACCCCCACCCACCCCCCACCCCCCACCCCGCTGGAGAGTCCTCAACCGGTTCCAAAGGACGGAGGCCCTTGAGCCACCGCGCACCCACCATCGGGTTCCAACGCCCGCCGTACTTGTACGGCGGCAGTACGGACGTGTCGTTGATGGACGACCTGTCCCCGGTGGTAGGGGGAGTTCAAAGCAGCGAGCCAAGGGGTGCGGACGGGAGGGAGCAACGGAGGGGCAACGGAATGTGTGGGTGCCTCCCCCTCCCCCCACAGCCCCACACCCCCACACCCCCTCTCCCCCCACACCCCCACACCCCCACACCCCCACACCCCCACACCTACACACTCACACCCACAGTCACACCCGTTTGGGTTCCGGGTGTTATCATGTACATCGATGGTCGAGCTGGACTCCTCGTTTCTTACGGGTGTTTATTCACACCCAGCCACCCAGCCAGCCACCCAGCCACCCACCTGAGCTGCTCTACGAAGGAGCTGTTGGCGATGTCCGCCAGCACGGCCGTCACGTCGGTGAAGGGCTGCGAGGGCGTGCCCGGGTCCCCCAGCGCGTTGCGGACGGCGAAGGCGTGCTTCATGGCCTCAACCTGACGAGGGTGGGGTGAGGAGGGGGAGCCGCGGGGCGGGGCGGGGCGGGGTGAGGCAGTCTGGGCAGCAGGGGCGGGACCGACCCGGCACCGATCGACTGGTCCGCCGCCCCACACCCCACAGAGCGCAGAGCGGACACCGGAGGCCTCGCCCCACCCCACCTGCGCCCCGGGGCGCCCCGGGAGTCCTGGTGGCCCCTCCTGGAGCTCTTCCCGTCACCGGCCTGAGAGCGGAGTCCGTCTCATCTCCGCACCTCCGCACATCTTCCATCAGCACATCCCTCCCAAAAGCCCCTCGCATCCCCTTCCCCCGCACCCCCCCCCTCCCCACGCCCCGCCTCACCTGCCAGTGCGCCGACAGCTCGGGCCCCATATCGGTGAGGCTGCGGTTGGACCCCAGGACGAGGGACAGCGCGAGGAACAGTACGGCGCCGCTCGAGGGCGGAGGTGGGACGACCAGCGTGTACGGCACCGGGCCGGGCAGGGTGTACGTGAGGGGCGTCTCCAGTCGCGGCTCCACGGTCTTCACAGCAGAAGAACCAGCGGGCATCAGAGCAGGACGGCGGAGGCGGAGGCGGAGGCGGAGGCGGAGGCGGAGGCGGAGGCGGAGGCGGAGGCGGAGGCGGAGGCGGAGGCGGAGGCGGAGGCGGAGGCGGAGGCGGAGGCGGAGGCGGAGGCGGAGGCGGAGGCGGAGGCGGAGGCGGAGGCGGAGGCGGAGGCGGAGGCGGAGGCGGAGGCGGAGGCGGAGGCGGAGGCGGAGGCGGAGGCGGAGGCGGAGGCGGAGGCGGAGGCGGAGGCGGAGGCGGAGGCGGAGGCAGCAGCGGGAGCAGCGGCAGCGGAGCAGGCGGCGAGCAGGGGCATCGGCGGCAGTGGTGGGCAGTGGCCTGGGCGGATCCGCAGCCCGCCCCTCGGAGTGGGCGGAGGCGCGTGCGCAGGGGTGGCCCGACCCGCACATCCCCCACCACCCCCCACACACACCATACGGTACACAACGTCTCCAGAGGGTTAGCTTACTAAACACACACGTGTGCTCACCAGCCGTGTACTACCCAGGCCCTAAACCCCGCCTGCACCCACCACCACCACCACCACCACCACCACCACCACCAAAACGGCCACCCACCCGCCCCCGACAAGAGCCGTACGTACCAGGAAGTCGGCCGCGGTCACAATTCCCCCCGCCGCTTGGATCTCGGCCGCCATCCGCGCCACCCGCTCCGGCTCGTACAGCCAGGACACGCCATTCTGGGCCACTGCCGTACAGAGGAAGGGGCGGGGCCGGGCGGGACGGCACAGCGCACACGGCCCTCGCCATTCCGGGCCTCAGTTCTCTTTTTCTTGGGTCGGGTAGGGTACGGATTCGGTCCAGGGTGGGGACGGACACAAGCGGCCGGGCAGCCCCGTGCCCCCACGTTATACCGTACAGGAGCCCCCCCCGGGGGGGGGAAGGCAAAACCCCACGCGCCACAACGAGCCCGGAACGAACCCGGACCGGACCCCTCTCCCCCCCTTCCCCTCCCGGGGGGGGGGCGCCCTGTGCCGCCCTACCCGGACCCCCACCCGGACCCCCACCCGGACCCCCACCCGGACCCCCACCCGGACCCCTACCCGCGTCCAACGTGTTGGCGAGCACGGGGCGGCGGCAGCAGAGCTCCCCCACCCGGGGCGCCCTGTAGGTCCCGTTGCGGGTGGGGATGAGGAAGGCGTCGCGGGTGAGCGGGTCGGACTGCGTGTGGGGGTGTGGGGGGGGGCGGGGAGGGGGGAGGGGGGAGGGGGGAGGGGGGAGGGGGTGAAAATGGGGGTACCGTACGGCGACTGGGGAGGCTCAGGAAGGTAAGGGGATGAGATGTGCGACGGTGCATGAGGATACAGGGAATCGGTTGGCATATTCAGGCTGCGTTGATTCTTTCTAGGGTCCGACGTAACGTTCATTCACTCATGTTCAGGCTGCGCTGCATGGGATGAGGGGGAGGGCGGGGCGGAGGCGGAGGCGGGGGCGGGGCGTTCCACCCACCCAACCACCCACCAGCAACCGGTTGAAGGTGAAGCTGCCAGTGACGACGTACACAAAGTACGGATGCGCGGCGAAGCCGTGGCGCGCAATCTCCGCCGCAGGGGCCACGAGGCGCGCCCAGGGCAGTCGGCCGTGCCGCCGCCAGGCCAGCTCCAGGCCCCTGAGCTCCAGGGGGACCGCGATGGCGAGGCCGCCGTCCAGGGACGCGGAGTCGCCCTTGCCTGATCAGGCAACGCACCGCGGAGACGGATATAGGCGGAGGAGCAGGGGGAAGGGGGATATGGGCGGGAACCCCAGGGGGTTATAGGCATTTGGTGGACAGGGGAAGGTTGAGGGGCTGGGGGAGCTGGGGGGAATTGGGCTCAAACTCAGACAGCCGCCCTCCCACTGCCGGCGATGCCTCCCCCCGTCGAAATATATACACACACACACGCCCCTTTCCCCCGTATCCGGGGGAAAGTGCTTCGGCGGTCTCCCGTATGGGGCGGGTTAGCGCCCCCGGCCAGTGTCGGCCCGGCAGATATGTAACGATTCACACACACACACACACACACACACACACACACACACACACACACACACACACACACAAACACACACGCAAACGTAGGTAGGCAGCCGCCCTGGCAACGGTACGTCATATGTACGGACATGTTCCAAGATCTGGATCCATGGATGCAGACGGATCCATCCGACATCATCCCACCCCGCGCCATCCCGTCCCCCCCCACCCCGTCCCACCCGCGCCATTCCCCCTCCCCACGTACCCGCGTACATGTTGGGCCCCGCGGCCCCCGGCGCCACTCCCGGGCGTTGATGAACTCGGTGGTGCCGTTGGCCAGCCGTATCATGGCGAAGTGGCCGCCCCCCACCCCGCTGGCGAAGGGGTTGACCACCCCCTGACACAGGGACACCGCCACCGCCGCGTCCACCGCGTGACCTCCGTCCTGGAGGTGGGGGTGGGTGGGGGGGTGGGGGTGGGGGTGGGGTGGGGGTGGGGGTGGGGGTGGGGTGGGGGTGGGGTGGGGGTGGGGGTGGGGGTGGGGGTGGGGTGGGGGTGGGGGTGGGGTGGGGGTGGGGTGGGGGGGGGTGGGGTGGGGGTGGGGGGTGGGGTGGGGAGAGGGCCTGGAGCTGGCCTGGCGGCGGCACGGCCGACTGCCCTGGGCGCGCCTCGTGGCCCTGCGGCGGAGATTGCGCGCCACGGCTTCGCCGCGCATCCGTACTTTGTGTACGTCGTCACTGGCAGCTTCACCTTCAACCGGTTGCTGGTGGTGGTTGGGTGGGTGGAACGCCCGCCCCGCCTCCGCCTCCGCCCGCCCCTCCCCCTCATCCCATGCAGCGCAGCCTGAACATGAGTGAATGAACGTTACGTCGGACCCTGGAAAGAATCAACGCAGCCTGAATATGCCAACCGATTTTCTGTATCCTCATGCACCGTCGCACATCTCATCCCTTACCTTCCTGAGCCTCCCCAGTCGCCGTACGGTACCCCATTTTCACCCCT